>QEOT01123113.1:0-47350 GCA_003123785.1 Pterocarya stenoptera | reverse complement strand
TTTGTCAAGAGATTTCATTAAACAGTCTTGCTTGATGTTTTTGAGAAGTTCTCATTTCTCCTTGAGGTAAACGACGTGTTAACTTGAACTTTGTGAATTGGTTGGAGGAGTCTCTCGTGGATCCCATTATTATTTTGTTGGTTCTTGTTAAATGAAGTTTGGGGGTTGAGGAGGAGGACGGAGTAAATTGATTGTAGGGGTTGACTACACGAGTTGGTGGAAAACTCAAGATTGGACATCAAATTTGTTGCATGAGGGGTCGACCACCCTAAAAAGTGGAGGACCCAAGGTTAGATTTTTTAAGCTTGATCCATCACACAAGTGATTTATAGTTGCTGTCCAAATTGATTTGAGCTTGATTTTTTCATTTGCAAGCCAAGTTGCAACTCCTATCTTCCATCTCCAATCCCTTAATTCTAGGAACTTCCCTAAAATCCCCCAATCCCTAAAATCTCTTATTCCCTAGAATCACTCTAGTCAATCAAAGACTAACAACATCTTACCTTATCCAAAACCCTATCTTGCCACATTCAAACATAATCTTCCATCTCATAATCCCTAAACACAAGGAACAACCCTAGACTCATTTAAACACCATTCATCTTCATCCACTTACTATATCCAAATCATATCTTCCTCATCTTATCTTTAATCAATCTCTAAAGTCAAGGAGCAACCCTAGACTCATTCAACCACCAAATTCTAGCCACCAAACTCTAGCCTCATTCTTCCACATCATTCCCAAACCCTAGCAACTCATCTTAGAAACCAACCCTAGGCCAACTCTTCCAATCTCGAAATCCTCCTTAGCCATCACACAAAACCCTAAATACACTTCATCAAACCAACCCTAATCATCATCCAATTGGCCCCAACATCAAGGGCAACCTTCCATCCATTCCACATTGCATCAAACACTCATATTCATCCATTAGATTACTCGAACTCATAATCGTCATCATTCCATCACTTAAACAATAAACCTTTATTAACCTAGGAACCCATCATTCTCACCATATACAGTCATTATTGTCCAAAGACTAAGCAAGTTGACAAGGTCACTCGGTCATCATTCACACCAAGGTGAGCTCGTGGTCCTTAGTGTTAGGGACAAGACTGGGATCCCTAACAATTATTCCTCCCTCGCCTTGGCCCACTACCAGATTCTCTATTTCTGTTATAACAAACTTCACGTGCCCCTATCGCACCACTCATACAATTACACTTCTCCCATTTTCCAAAGAGAAAAGAGAGAAGAATGCTACAACACTTTTGAGAATTTTCCCCTAGTCTTCACCTGTCAATGTGTTGTTAAACATGTAGTACTTGGCTTTCATGAGTTTAGCATATATGTTCCTTGTTAAATCTTGGTAAATATGTAGATTATAAAAAAAAATAGGAATGATCTCAACTAAAATTATATACATATATACCCACATATTCAGTTTAAAAATCCTATATTAACTATAGAAAATGATATATACATATACTTATTTTTACAATATTTGCACAATTTTATTTTAAATAGAAAGTATTTTTATAAAATAATTTATAAAATTAATAGAATAAATTATACATATATTAATTAGTAAAATTTTTATATGCAGTCACGTTTGTCCATTTTACTAATATGATTAAGGGAAAAGCTTGTTTGCCGCCCCACTTATACCGCCCAAGTGTACCGCTCGGTCAAAAATTTTTTTTTTTTTTTTTACTTAGTGATTAAGGAAGTGATTTTAAATGTATTGATGTATTTTTTTTATTTTTTAAATATATTTAAATATGTTAAAAAAATGTGAAAAGTAAAATGAAAAAAAAAAAAAAAAAATTTACGCTGGGCGGTAACGCCCAGCAGTCAATTTGGGGCGGCATAGTAGACGCGCCCTATGATTAATTGTGATATTTTTTTCATATAAAATAACTATATTGACTAATCACATCAATAAAATATATAAAAATATACGTGGTATATAACAAAACTCTATTATTAGTCATTAACAATATTATAAAATTTCAATGATGTATTTCAGAACTTCAGACAACGTTCGTTTTGTTTTTTCTTTCTAATCCCAAAACACGCAAACAAACACCCAGCACCCTCCTCGCAATCAAAAAAAGAAAAGAAAGAGAAACACCCTCAATTTCATCGCCTTTCTTTCTTGCTTTCGTTCCTTCGATCCCCTGCAAACAATTCTTCCAACTGCCTTCTTTCTTTGCATTCAGTACCGCATTCTCAGATTCAGTTCCGGTAAATGGATCGACCGCTCATCGACTTAGACGACAACGTTTCAACTCCCTATTCTTCCCCTCGCAATTCTCCACCGCCACCCAGAGTCTCTGATCGCTATTTCCAATCTTCCGACGAAGGCGACGATGAGGACGACGAAATTCAATACGACGTTCTGTCTTCCAAGTCTATTGAGTCCACCTCCAAGCGCCTCGACTACATGCTCCAATTCCTCGACCGCAAGCTCTCCAACGACACCTCCGGCCCCCAAAATGACGGCTCTTCCCTCCCCGAGTTCGTCGCCAAGGGCGGTGACACCGGGATATTCAAAGTACCCGTCCGCTCCGCCGTGCACCCGGGTCGCCCGCCATGCTTGGAGCTCCGGCCTCACCCGCTTAGAGAATCGCAGGTTGCCAGCTTTTTGAGAACTGTCACCGCTACGGACTCCCAGTTGTGGGCCGTGAGCGAGTGCGGGGTTAGGATTTGGGACTTCGAGGATTTGTACCAGCCAGGGGTCGGAGACCTGAAGACTGGGGATGAGTATACAGCACCGTTTAGGGAGTCTGCGTCGACTTCGCCTACCACATGTTTGCTCGGGGATGAGGGGAGCAGAGTGGTGTGGAGTGGGCACATTGATGGGAGAATCAGGTGCTGGAAGACGACGATATCTGACCACAATAGCGAATCCTGGAGTCGATTCAAGGAAAGCTTCTCATGGCAGGCTCATCGCGGCCCCGTTCTTTCATTTGTCCTCACGTCTTATGGTATGTCTGTGCCCTGGTCGATTAATGTTCCTGCCAGCGAACTTGTCTTTTCTTTACCTCGTTCCCCTGAGAAAATATATAGGTAATTAAGTCATTAAAGAACAACCTTACTATAAACACACCTTTCTTGAAAGGGGCCAACATAGTTTCTCTCTCACTACCCCTCGCTGCTTGATGAAGTACACCCGCGTAAATGAATGAAGTAAAGAGATCCACCTTTCAATCGAGTGCCGTTCTGGTTAGATTAACTCACCACTGATGAGAATCATTAGAAATCTAGAAATGATCTGCCGTGAAAACATCCTTAAATCATGCGATATTGAATAATCTAGGGAAAGCTACCTTAAGGGACCGATCACCACATCATACCTTGTGCCAAAAATTTTCCTTTGTTCTGTCACCCACATCATATATAGTAAGTCAAGAGAATACCCACCCCTCGTAATCAATTTCCCAAAGATTAACCCCAAACAATCCATTGACTTCATTTAGAACACCACCCTCCCAACGAGGTACCATATTTAATTCCACCACCAACCTTCCAAGGCTCTTATCTCATAAGCATATTGTCATAACCAGTTCCTCAAGAGAGAGCTCAGTCAAATAGAATTAAATTTCGACCCCCTAAAGTAACCTCAGAGATTGGAGACAAACCTTAGACCAATTTACCAGATGAAATTTAACATCCACACTCATACCACCCCACAGAAAATCCTGCTGTAATCTTTCTAGGTGGTTAGTTATGCCAATCGGAAAGGGTAGGAGAGACATGAAATATGTTGGCAGATTTGAAAACCTTCTTTTTGTTATAGTCTGAACACCCTTGTAAAAGTGCAATTTTTTTTTTTTTTTTGATAAGTAATAATTTATTCAAAGAAATAGGCATAAGCCCAAGTACACATGATGTATACAAAGGAAACACCTACATCTTCCACGAATGAAAAGAAATTGAACACCAAAAAACTAAAATAAGTGCAGAAAATTATCCTCCATTACAAACACTTTAACCCAAGAACTCAAAAGTACTCAAGAAAAAATCCCTAAGATCTCCCAATTAGTGTTCTTTGTCTTCGAAGCATCTCCCATTTCTTTCAATCCATATGCACCACATAAGGCAAAGAGGTATCATCTTCCAAACTCTCACCGCCTTCTTACAACTCTTCAAACCCTTCCACCCTTCCAATAAATCCACCACTTCTCTTGGCACAACCCAATGTAATCCTGCCCAACTCAAAACCTCATTCCCCAAGAATCTTGTCACTTCATAGTGAAGAAAAATGTGTTTTACAGATTCTCCTGCTTTTTTACACATGACACACCAATCAGCTATAAACAGACCTCTCCTTCTAAGATTATCTGTAGTCAATACATTGCCCAAAGATGCCACCCAACAGAAAAAAGCAACCTTATTGGGAACTTTCACTTTCCATATACTTTTCCAAGGAAAAACACAACTACTATGACTTGACAAAATTCTGTAATAAGTTGAAACTGAAAACTTAGCATTTCTAGCAGGAATCCATACGCTATCCTCTCTTTCAAGGACCAACTTTGAACTGTAGAGTTTAACCAGCAGAGCCTTAACTTCATCCACCTTCCAATCATTGACATCCCTTTTAAAAATGATATTCCACTCAACCTTGTTGTTATTACTATAGTAAGAATCATAAATAGATGCATTATGATCCCTGACAATTTTGAAAATGGAAGGAAAAACCAGCTTGAGAGTAGTATCCCCACACCACAGATCATGCCAAAAGAGAATCTTCTTGCCATCTCCCACAGGGAGAATCCTCTTACATCCCTTTTACAATTGCTTCAAACTAGCCAAATAGTGCCCACAGGGAGCAATTCGGATAGTCAAATCATAGACCTGTCACCTGATTGCTTCAATGCATAATAATAAGCAGTGCAAGTAATGAAGGTGATTGGGGTTTTTCTCAAAAAATATCAAAGTATTTCCTCAAAACAGAAATGATAGGCCAATCTCTATTCTTGAACCTCACAAAAACCTGATAAAAATCCTCCATTCATAGTAGAAGAGAGAATTTTACTTGAAGTCTCCATGAATAAGAAGAGCATAGGAGACTAGGGGTCTCCTATCTCAAGCCATAGGAGCTATTAAAAAAATTTCATAGAAGTGTTGTTCAATATGCCGTGAAACAAACCAAATACAATGAGCTATGCAATCACACAATTTCTCCCAAAGACCACAGCTCCTCAGCATATTCAATAGGAAACCCCACTTAACTCTATCATACAGCTTCTCTATATCCAATATTCAAAGCACACATCACTCTTGAGTTCAGATCTAAGTTTGCTGTTGAGACTAATTAGCATTGGAAATTCAATCTTGACTTTGCCTTTGCTGTATAAACGCATTTTGAGATTTCGAAATAATTTTCTCCAACACTATTTTCAGCCTTTTTCTTATAAGATCTAGAGCTGGCGGATCACACATGCGTTTGCACATTTTGAAACTGGGTCTTTGTCCGGAATCACGAAAAATGCCTTGGCGCCAATGACTCTCGGGGAGGGAACTGCCCGCAAACCATTGCCGAAACATGGTGATAAAGTGGCTGTTACCTCGGTCGATGCTTTAATGGCAGTAATGCTGGCTACAGGCGATATGGCTGTAAAACATGCCTCTGACGCAGAAAAGATATTCTGGCAGTGGAAACAAACGGAAATGACAGTGTTAACAATACCGAGACACCTTTGGCAGTGTCGAAAAACAGAAGAAGGAGGGTTGAGTTTGAAAGGGCTCGAGTTTAGGAAGGACACTGCGAAACGCATGTAGCAGGGGCGGAAAACCTACCTATGGTGTTGTACAATTTTGATGGGGCTATGGGAGAATACAGACAAGGGCCGAGATCTGATCTGGAGAATGTATCCCAGATGAGCTTCACAGACAGTGAAGAAGAAACCTGGGATGAAGTCCTCCCACTGAATTCTATACATCCAAGTAGAAACAACAACATCCATGTGTTAGAATGGGTACTACACAAAGCCAAGGAGATCCAACATTGTGTAAGGACAATCTGCGATGGCTTTGAGGACCGATTCAGAGCTCTTCTTACAGCCATAGAGGGTGGTCAAACAAATTCAAAAAATGAGCTCAGCTTAGCAAAGAAAAGAGGTAGAGAACTAAAAAGACTCAACTGGACAGTTAATTACGAAGCTAGAGAAAGGAGTTAAGGTTGTGCAAGACAGAAAGGAAGGGCAACAAAAGTAGTTTTTTGAAGCTAGGAATCATTTTTGGAACGCAAGGGGGCTGAATGAGATGGAAAAACGCCCTCAGAATCAGAAACCAGCTTCGGCAATAGAAGGTAGACATTGTATGTTTACAAGAAATGAAATTGGAACTCATCTCATGAAATACAGTTAGAAGTTTGTGGGGGATGTAGTCAAGTGGGGTGGCTTCATTTGCCATCCAATGGAGAAGATAGAAGGGGGACTTTATGGTGGTTTGTTCGTTCAAGAATGTTGTGGATGGATTCCAATGGGCCTTTGCAGGTGTTTATGGTCCTAATATATATCATGCAAGAAATTTATTAGGGGATGAGTTGGGTGGTGTAAACATCATATGGGACCTACCTTGATGTATTGATAGTGACTATAACGTCACTAGGTTTTCGAGTAAAAGATCGGGTGGCTCTAGTTTCAATTCAGCAATGGTAGAATTCTCTAACTTCATCTTGAACAAGATTTACTAGATCTTCCTCTTGTAGGTGGCTCCTACACTTGGTTGAATAGCCGAGAACACTCCTCTTGGTCAAGGCTTGATAGATTCTTAGTATCCACCTGAATGGGAAGCACACTACCTGAATCTTATTCAGAAGAGATTCTCCAGGATTTGTCGACCCTTTTCCCATCCTCCTTGATTGTGGGGGTATTCCGGGAGGCCCAAGGTACTTTAAGTTTGAAAATATGTGGTTGAAATCAGAGGGTTTCATTGAGAGATTCTGGCAATGGTGGTCTTCATACCAATTTCATGGAAACCCAAGCTATATCACGACAAGTAAATTGAATGCTTTGAAGAAAGATATGAGGTTTCGGAATGAACAGGTGTTTGGCAATGTGGAAGGACAAAAACATGCTCTGTTTGAAGAATTCAAGTGATTGGAGGGTGTGGAGGAGGTTAGGGAACAATCTGAAGAGGAGAGAGCTCGTAAAGTCTGCAGAACTTGAAAGGGTTTTTTTATTGGAGGAAATATTTTGGAGACAAAAATCGAGAGCCTTATGGTTGAAGGAGGGGGATAAATGCACCAATTTTTTCCATCAGATGGCAAATTCGCTTAGGAAGGAACAATGCCATCGAGACATTGTTGGTGGATGGGGTGGCTACTTCAAATCAACCAACAATCATGGATCACATTGTAAAATACTATGAGCAATTGCTTCTCGAAGAATTTTCTTGAAGACCGAAATTAGGACTTACCTTTGATGCTCTCGAGTAGTAAGAAGTAGCATGGCTTGAGTGGCCCTTCGAAGAGATGGAGATCCAGAAAGCGGTAAAAAGTATGGTGGGTGACAAAAGTCCAGTTCTGGATGGCTTCTCTATGGCTTTTTTTTTTTTATTTTTTAGAAAAAACTTGTTGGGAAGTATTAAAGATGACATTCTGGGAGTCTTTCATGAATTTCATGAAAATGGAAGAGCTTAGCGGTGAAGAAGTTAATATCCAAGCCTCAACAAGCCATTGTTAGAGGTAGACAAATTCTTGACTTGGTACTTATTTTTTTTTATTAGTTCTTGACTCAGTACTTATTGTTGACGAATGTTTGGCTAATAGACTCAAGTCAGGTGAGCCGGGACTTTTGTGCAAACTAGACGTGGAAAAGGCTTATGACTAGGTCAATTGGAGATTTTTGCTTTACATGCTCAAGCGATGTGGCTTTGGTTCGAAATGGTGTTCATGGATCAATCATTGTATTTCAACTACTTGTTTCTCTATCTTGGGTGAACGACACACCCATGGAATTCTTTAAAAGCTCATGGTGCCTAAGACAAGGCGATCCTCTTTCTCCATACTATTTATTTTTTCATGGGAGCCTTTAGCAAGATGATCTCACAAGTTGTGGAGGGCGGTTTACTTTATGGATTTCCAGCGGAGGAGCCAAGTATATCTCACTATTATTTGCTGATGACACTAATATTTTGTGGGACCAAACATGATCATATTCAAGCTTTGAGGGCTATTCTTCTTTGAAGCTACTTCGGGATTGAAGGTGAACTTGACCAAATCAAAAGTAGTTCCGGTTTAAGATGCTACTAATGTGGAGAGCTTGGCTTCCATCTTGGGATGCAAGATATCTCATTTGCCGATGAAATATCTTGGCCCTCCCCCTTGGGTACACCATTCATATCGAAATCAATTTGGGATGATGTATTAGAGAAAATGGAGCAGAAACTAGCTAGTTGGAAGGATGTACCTATTCAAAGGTGGTAGGGTCACTTTAATTAAAAGTACCCTATCCAACTTGCCGACTTATTTCTTATAATTATTCCCGCTTCCTGCCAAGGTGGTTCAACGCATGGAGAAACTTCAGCGAGATTTTTTATTGGGGAGATGAATGATGAGTTTAAGTTTCACCTGGTATTGTGCTGGCATTTCTTGTGAGGGATTTGAAGAGCAGTTTAGAGCCCCACTTATTGCTATTGAGGCTGGACATCCTGCTCTGGCAAGATCTGCTGCTAAGAAGGAGAGGGAGTTAAAAAGACTAGAATGTATGATTAATTACAAATCCAGGGATGGGAGTGCCTTTAGAGAAAAGGGCAAAGAGAGGGCTGTCAATGGTTTCTCATGAAGCCTAAGATCATTTCTTGGAATGCTTGGGGGCTGAATGATTATAGAAAGCGTCTCTGAGTGAAAAATATGATTAGGCAGTGGAAGGCTGAAATTATTGGTTTTCAAGAAACTAAATTGAAGGCCGTCAACCTTATGGAGCTTTGAGGGGCATTAGTCTCTACTTCTACAGCCCTCATCAAAGAAATAATGCCATTGAAGTTCTTCATGTAGGAGATAATGTGATTTGTGGCAAGGAGGAGATTGAAGATCATATTGTGAATTTTTATGAGAAGCTTTTTCGGGAAGAATTTTCATGGAGACCTAAGTTAGATGGGCTGGCTTTTGAAACCATTGATCATCTTACTGCAGATTGGTTAGAGAGATCCCTTGAGGAATATGAGGTTCTTGATGTGGTTAGAGGCATGTCTAAGGATAAGGCTCCCGGCCCGGACGGTTTTTTCATGGCATTTTTTCAAGCATGTTGGGATATTGTGAAGGATGATATTATGAAAGTCTTTGATGAATTTCATTCCTTCCTGAAATTTGAGAAGAGTTTTAATACCACTTTCATTGCTCTCATCCCTAAAAAGGCGGGTGTGGTAGAAATGAGGGATTTTCGCCTTATTAGCTTGGTAAATAGGGTGTATAAGATCATCTCAAAGGTGTTAGCTAACTGCCTAAGTGTGGTTATGGATAAGATTATAACGAAGTCTCAAAATGCATTTGCGAGGGAAAGACAAATTCTTGATTCGATCTTAATTGCTCGTGAGTGTTTGGAAAGTAGAAAAAAGATGGGGCAATGCCGAATTTTAGTCAAATTGGACATGGAAAAGGCTTTTGACCATGTCAATTGAGATTTTCTACTCTACTTGCTTGGGAGATTTGGTTTTGGGGAGAAGTGGTGCTTGTGGATAAGACATTGCATTTCAATGGCCAGATTTTCTATATTGGTGAATGGCTCTCTGGTTGGATTTTTTAACAATTCCCGTAGTTTGAGGCAAGGAGACCCTTTATCTCATTTTTTATTTGCTTTAGTTATGGACGCCTTGAGTCGTATAATTGAAGCGGTTGTGGAAGGGGGCTTTGTGTCGGGTTTCATGGTAGGTGATGTTTCACGGGGCAGCATTACTGTTTCACATTTACTCTTCGCAGATGATACTTTAATTTTCAGTGATACCAACCAGGATCATCTTCGAGCTTTAAGAGCCTTATTGTTATGTTTTGAAGCTGTCTCCGGGCTTAGAATTAATTTAACTAAAGTCTGAAATTGTTCCAGTGGGTACAATCAGAAATATTTTGGATCTGGCCAATATTTTTGGATGTACGGTAGCTTCGTTACCTATGAAATAGCTTGGGTTACCTCTAGGTGCTCCTCACAAATCAGTTTCTATTTGGGACGGGGTGATTGAGAAGACTGAGAGGAGGTTAGCAGGTTGGAAAACGCTTTATTTGTCAAAAGGGAGCAGAGTCACATTGATTAAAAGTACCTTGTCTAATTTACCTACATATTTCCTCTCCCTCTTTCCTTTACCTGCGCGGGTAGCTACAATAATTGAGTGGATTTTTCGGAATTTCTTAAGGGAATGGGGAGGAAAGCAAATTTCATTTGGTGAGTTGGAACAATGTTTGTATCCCAGTGTCATGTGGAGGATTGGGAGTGCGGAATTTAAAGCTTTTCACTAAAACTCTTATTGGGAAGTGGCTTTTGAGGTACAACAACGAGAGTAATGCATTTTGGAGGCAGATTGTGGATGTTAAATATGGGAGGATGTGGTGGAATTGGTGTACTAATGAAGTAAAAGAGGTGTATGGGTGGGTTTGTGAAGTCCATTGGGTTGGGATGGGGGGATTTTGTCAAAAACATTAATTTCAAATTGGGGGATGGGACAAATATTTATTTCTGGCTTTGGTGCGGGGATTCAGCTCTTAAATATGTTTATCCTAATCATTTTAGGATTGCTAGAAACAAAGGGGCTGCAGTGGCTGACTCTTATCAGTTTTCTAATAATATTTTGCTTTGGAATGTGGAATTTACCAGAGATTTATAGGACTGGGAAGTGTGTGAAGCTGCTGATTTCTTTGTAAAATTATATGATACAAAGATTGATCAGAATAGGGAGGCAGCCTAATATGTTGCTGTGGGTGCATGATTATAATTCCAGATTCTCGGTGAGATCTTTCTACAAGGTGTTAAATAGTCATGGTGATAAAGTATACCTCTGGAAATGTATCTGGAGAGCAAGGGTACCTAGTAAAGTTGCATTTTTTTGTTGGTTGGTGTCTCTTGAGAAAATATTAACCACGGATAATTTGAGGAAAAGAGGTTTATTTGTGATTGATGGGTGTTTTATGTGTAAAAAAGATAGTGAATCTGTTAACCATCTTTTCCTTCATTGTGAGGTGGTGACGAAGCTGTGGAATGAGATTTTTGCAAGGGTAGGCATTGCTTGGGTGATGCCTTTGCGTGTGGTGGACTTGTTGGCTAGCTAGCAAGGTTTAGTGGGATGTGGAGGCAGTGCAGCAGTGTGGAGGATGATCCCCTTATTTTTGTTTTGGTGCTTATGGCTAGAGAGAAATGGGAGGTGTTTTGAAGATTGCGAACGTTCTATGGGGGAATTCAGGGATTTTTCCTTTAGTACTATTAAGTTTTTGGGTGAAGAACCTTGTAAGGGATGAGAATATTTGTAATGTTTTGCTTTAGCTTGTATTTAGGTGTACTCACTTATATACTTCCTGTGTACTTGGGCTATGCCTATTTACTTGGAATAAATTCTCTTATTATCTATCAAAAAGAAGTTTCACTTGGTAAAATGGGCCACAATATGATCCCCCATCTTAGAAGGAGGTCTAGGTATCAGGAACTTGCAGGTTTTTAACAAGGCTTTATTGGGTAAATAATTGTGGAGATACCATCAAGAAGGGGGGACCTTGTGGAGAATTATCATAGAATCGAAGTACGGTGAAGCATGGGGAGGTTGGTGTTCAAATGAAGTAGGTGGGCCATATGAGGCGAGTCTTTGGAAGCACATAAGAAGAGGATGAGATACATACTTCATAAATACCTGCTTTAAGGTGGGTGATGGATTCAAAATCAAATTTTGGCATGTCATATAGTGTGGTGACAGGATACTCAAGGAAGCTTATCCAAAAGTCTATGGTATAGCAAGAATGAAAGAAGCCTCGATTGCATCATCATGGAAGATGGTCCCAATATGCTTATGGTGGTGCATTTGGAGGGAAAGGAATGACAGAAGCTTCGAAGATCGAGAGCGATCAATGGAAGAGCTTAGGAAATTGTTTTTCAATACTTTACTTCATTGGTCGGTTGTAATTGATTTCAATGGAATGAGTTTCCATGAATTTCTTGTTTCCGCATATTTGGGCTTTTGCCTATTCATGTGATCAATAAAATTTATTTTACCGATAAAAAAAAAAATCTTTGATGTCAAAGCCTATATTGGGAATGAGACCAATGAAAGTTGTGTGAAGACTTCTTTTGAATTTTCCTTTTGCATGGAAATCATTGAAAATGTTCATAAAACTTCNATGTCAAAGCCTATATTGGGAATGAGACCAATGAAAGTTGTGTGAAGACTTCTTTTGAATTTTCCTTTTGCATGGAAATCATTAAATTTGCAATAGATTCCTCAGAATCAGAAATTACCCCAATATATCTTTGTACTCCATATCTCACAAACTTGAGAAAAATGCCATAGAGTAACTATCAGGGCCTGGGACCTTATCACCATACAAGGCATTGGAAAATTATATCAGGAACCAGAGCCTCAACATGCTATAAGCTATTGAATAGCGAATAGATTGAAGGAGAATGTCATATTTGGGAACATTTTGAATTTGAAGGTATTTTCAAACAGTCTTCACTGAGCTAGAGGTTACCAATTGCCTCTTTTCAGAAAAAAGGAAACTTTTTAGAAGTACTAGTTATGACTTTACCTCCTTTGCTTTGTGTAATTTGAGATGTTCCATCCAGTCAACTTTTTCAAGGCTTTGGATTGCTGGAATTCTTCGATGCACTTTCCACTTCCTCACTTTGTATTACTTTTGTTCAGGGGATCTGTGGTCTGGTTCGGAAGGTGGTGTTATTAGAATATGGCCGTGGGAAAGTATTGAAAAATCTCTCTCTCTAACAAACAAAGAGAGGCACATGGCTACTCTATTAGTGGAGAGGTCTTGCATTGACTTGTGGGGCCAACTCTCTGTGAATGGTTTTGGTAACATATTAACATCAGATGTTAAGTACCTGTTGGCTGATAACTCTAGAGCAAAAGTGTGGAGTGCTGGTTATCTGTCATTTGCTCTGTGGTATGTTTTAATCTTCAGCATTGTTCATGTATTTCAAGTTGAGTTCTGCTATGTATAAGCCTAGAGTGTAACACACCACTTCTTGTGGAATCTATTGCAACTATAAAAAAAGTTAAAATACTATTTATTAGTTGATGTGGCAGGTTTTCACATCCTTCACATCACTGGTGTGTTAAAATAAGGCTTGCAAATAGATTTTTTCTTCTCGAAATTAGCATATTGTACTGCTGCCAATATTCTTTATTTAGATCTCTCCGGTTGGTATTCAAATTTAACTGGTGATTTTGGGATTAGCCATGAAGAGGATTTGAGTTTGATTTCTAGTTACCTGACACAAATATGCTGGAGTAGAAGCTTATCATTAGCCTATCATTTTTCTTATCTATTAACTTTGACCTTGTTTGTTCATTCGTGGCACACAAAATATTCTTTTAAAGATGAGGAAAAAAATGCTCTTAGTAGGTGGAAAAGTTTGGATTTTAGTAAGCCAAATGTGCAATATCAATTTCAGCTATAAGCCCTATATGTCAGAGTGGTTCTTACTTATTTGTGGTGCTATATGTGCATGGAATGATGGGAGATACATAGGTGACTAAGATGAATGCTTAATTATCTTTTTCTAATATTGTTTCCATGCATCGCATTGGGTTCATCTTTTTCTCTCTCTAAGTTTTTTCTTTCTACGGATTTAATTTTTTTTAATAGGTATCTAGGATTTAGTAAATTTTGCTGGTTTTGATTTTGCAGGGATGCTCGCACAAGGGAGTTACTGAGAGTGTTCAATACGGATGGTCCGATTGAGAACCGAGGGGACTCTTCATCATTTCAAGATTTTTCAATTGAATATGCCTCAAGTTCGAAGAAGGAAAAAATGCAGGGTTCCTTTGGTTTCTTTCAGCGCTCATGTAATGCTATAATGGGGGCAGCAGATGCTGTTCGTCGATTTGCTACAAAGGGGGTATTTGGAGATGACAATCGAAGGACTGAAGCACTGGTGTTGACTATAGATGGGATGATTTGGACTGGGTGTACAAGTGGCCTACTTGTGCAGTGGGATGGCAATGGTAATCGTATACAAGAGTTTCATCATCACCCTTTTGCTGTTCAATGTTTATGTACATTTGGTCCACGAGTATGGGTTGGTTATGCAAGTGGAACTGTCCAGATACTGGACCTTGGCGGTAATATGCTTGGAGGGTGGGTAGCCCACAGCAGCCCGGTGATAGAAATTACTGTTGGAGCTGGTTATGTTTTTACCTTGGCTAATCATGGTGGTATACGTGGATGGAACATCACATCTCCAGGACCTCTTGACAGCATATTGCGTTCAGAGTTGGCTGGCAAAGAATTTCTATACACAAGGATAGAAAACGTGAAAATGTTGTCTGGCACATGGAATGTTGGACAGGGAAGAGCATCTCATGACTCACTTATATCCTGGCTGGGTTCTACGGCCAAAGATGTTGGGATTGTTGTTGTTGGGTTGCAAGAAGTAGAAATGGGTGCTGGTGTCCTTGCACTGTCTGCTGCTAAAGAGACAGTAAGTTTTTCTTCTATTTTCAATGTTGAACCCTTTTTCCTGTAAGTTGACAATAATGGTACTTAACCAATTGCGAAGCTTGACATTTGGAAGAAAATAAGAGATTTCAGATGCTTATAGTCAACTCCATTGATTTTAAGCCACATTGTTGGAGTTGGGAATTATACTCTTAAATGCCTTCGTATTAAAAGTGTCCTGCTGTCAAAAGTTATCCTTGAAAAGTTGGGGTCAAGAAGAAAAACATTTTCCAGGATGAAAGAAATACATTTATTTCATATAAATAAGTTGGTAATTGTCAATTTTTGGCTATTTTGATATCTCTGGAGAAACTTTAGAAATCCTTAGAGAACTTTAACATGTATAAAACATGTTCAGGCTAAAAGCAAGGGAAATAGATGGGGAATGCTGTTGACATATTAGAGATTCACGCTTTGTTGAAAGGCATTATAACCTGGAATTTGGACAGATTATGTTGTTATTCTGTGATAGAAGGCATTATATCTTATATTTCATGGAAGATAAAGTCTTGATGTATATTTTTTCATAATTATGCTAAGGCGAATCATTGATTGATTAGTGTCTTTTTATAGTTTAAGTAATACTTTTTTTTATTTTTTTTTTTTTTTTTTTGTCAAAAAAGAAGAAGAAAAGATATATGCAACAAAGTGGGTGGAATCTACTGTGTAAAAGAGAAAGGGAGAAATAGAAGTAGAATTAATGGTTAGCTCCCTCATTACCCAAGATTTTTTCTTCAAATTCTTCTTCCTTTTCCCTTATGTGACCATTTTCTGATTTTAATGACCTTTTTTCGGTTGGATTGTATCATCTCTTGTTTAATATTTTTCCCGTCAACTGTAGGTAGGACTTGAAGGGAGTACTGTTGGGCAATGGTGGCTGGATATGATTGGTAAAACATTGGATGAAGGATCGACATTTGAACATGTTGGTTCTAGGCAGCTGGCTGGCTTGCTCATCTCTGTGTGGTGAGTATTAATTCATGGGAAGGTCTTGATTGAGCTCTGATGCATTCTCCAAGATTCACAAACGAAGTTCCTTTCAAATGTCGTGGGAGTTTTGTCTGATTTAGTTCAGTGGTTTATTGTAGAATGGTATTAGAAATGAGTTGATCATACTAACCATGTTTTCCTTTACACTGGGTAGTAATTACACCAATTTTTAATAGCCTTCCCTCCTTTCTGGTGGATCTGCTATCTGTGTGCTTAAATGCAATTGGAAACAATGGCTAAATTAAATTTTATGTGATGTTCTGTTCCTCCATGATGTAAATATATAGCTTGATTCTCTTTCTTTCTCTTTAATCTTATTTAAGGCCTTTAACCAGGTCGACTTTGTCATCTTTGATAATTGACGTGCTGTATTTCAGGGTTAGAAATAGTCTGAGAGCTCATGTTGGTGACATTGATGCTGCAGCAGTTCCATGTGGCTTTGGGCGTGCAATTGGTAATAAGGTAGCTGTTCTGGCCTGTCTACCGGTTTACTGTTTGATATTTACCAGGATAATATCCCTTTCCGTCATTAACAAAATTAATTTTACTCATAAAAAAGTTGGTAATGAGAACGTTTAGCTTTACTATCGTTAATGTTAAAAAAATCTTTTCTCCCACTTCCTTTGTTACTAACCACAAGAGGATGAAAAAAAAAAACAAGTACCCGCAAGCCTGATACCAATTATAGAAAGAAAAGGGAGGGAAAAAAAAGATGAGGGTTAAATGATGACATCTATATTTCATCCATAATCTTTAGCTTCATGCCGTATCGATAATGTGGTCAAATTAAAATTTTGTAATGAGGAGTTTAACACAAATTTCTCTCTTTTTTTACCTATAAAAAACCAGAAAGTTGTGTTATCACTTTAATAAACATACTTCTTTCTTCGGCTCTTAAAACAATTCGAAATGTTTGCAATCATGTTCTCTAGGTTTTTTTGTTTAACATACATTTCTCATTCTTTATAATACTTACATTATATCGACTTTATGTCATTGTTGGTTACTCCTAAGACTGATTCCTAAACATTGTCTGAGCAGGGAGCTGTTGGTTTGAGGCTAAGAGTGTATGACCGGGTGTTTTGCTTTGTCAACTGTCACTTTGCTGCTCATTTAGAAGCAGTTAATCAGCGAAATGCAGATTTTGATCATGTATATCGAACAATGACATTTTGCCGATCAACTAATGTTTTCAATGCTGCCGCTGGTACGGTGTTGTACCTGTTCTCGTTTTGCTTGCTTGCGTTCTCAATCCATTTATTTTGGCCTGTTTATAGTTTTGGCTTGCCATTGGTCCTTTCTGTTGCAGTTGGTTCTGCTGCTGCTGTTCAAATGCTCCGTGGTACAAATGTATGTAATTGTTTCGATTGGGAAAGCCGCCATTTTCATTGCCAGTGTTACTTGTATAAGTTGATTGTATTCCAGTATATGATAAGGCATGATTCCTCTACAGGTTATTGGTGAGCAACCTGCAGAAGGGATGCCTGAGTTATCTGAGGCAGACTTGGTCATATTTCTTGGTGATTTTAATTATCGGCTTGATGGTATCACATATGATGAAGCACGGGACATTATTTCTCAAACATGCTTTGATAGGCTTAGAGAAAGGGATCAGCTCCTGACAGAAATGGAAGCTGGTAATGTCTTNAAAAAAAAAAAAAAATTCCCACACCATCCCCCCTCTCCCTTGTAAGTACATCCTGACCTGAAAAGGAAAAAAAATTGGAGATTGATATATGGAGCTCATCTCTTAGTTTGTCCTTTTTATAAAGGCTGCTCAAAGGGTTCTGAAGTATCCTGTGAATTGTCTATAGGGTATGATTCTGGTGAGAAGAAGCGCATCCCTGCCTGGTGTGACAGAGTTTTATATCGTGATAGCCGCTCAACTTTGTCGTCTGGTTGCAGCTTAGCGTGCCCTGTGGTCTCTTCAATAGCGAGGTGAGTTTTCCTGTTCACCTGTCACCTACAATCATTTTGTATGTGATGCCTCAAATAACTTGCTGGAACTTGTATATTGTCAAGGTCATATTTGATGCTATTTTCACAAGCATTTCGTGCTTATCACATTCTATCTGACTGGACTTGTTTAGCTAATTGATTAGCATAGTTCATACAATCATTTTGTATGTGATGCCTCAAATAACTTGCTGGAACTTGTATATTTTCAAGGTCATGTTTGATGCTATTTTCACAAGCCTTTCGTGCTCATCACATTCTATCAACTGGACTCGTTTAGCTAATTGATTAGCATATTTCCTGGGGAGTAGATGGCAGCTAAATCGTTGTGGGTGAAGAAAATGTGTAGGAGGGGAATGTGAAGATGGTAAATAAAAAGGGTCATCTTTAAGATTTTTGTATAAAGTTACAATGCATGTTGACTATTTTAGTTGGTGTGATTTGATTTCTGCACCGGCTCTCTCACTCTCTCTGCATGGATTGATGTATGTTGGTTGATAAAATTATATAGACACGCCAACATGGATAAGTTTGTTTCATCTTAACCTTTCTTTAGAATTTTACAATTTGACACTTCTTGTTTAATAGGTATGAGGCTTGCATGGATGTGATAGATAGTGATCACAAGCCTGTGCGGTGCATATTTAATGTTGATATTGCTCGAGCTGACGATTCAATAAGGAGGCAAGAGCTTGGTGAAATTCTTCGGTCAAATGAAAAAATTAGATATATGCATGAAGAGCTTCACAAAATTCCAGAAACTATTGTCAGTTCAAACAATATAATCCTTCAAAATCAGGACACGTCTATTTTGCGTATTACAAACAAGTCCGGGAAAAATGATGCTTTCTTTGAAATAATTTGTGAACGCCCATCTTTCATCACGGGGGATGGACAAGCATCAGATCATCATCCAAGTGGTTCCTTTGTCTTTCCACGATGGCTTCAGGTGACTTATTTTTCCTTGAATAGTTGCTCCTATACCATTAGTGTGGAAGTCAATCTACAGTTTAGGTGGCTGTAGCTGTCTGCCTTGGGCATTGAGATATGCTTCTTCTTGATATCAATTTATGTTAAGACCAGAGACTGCTGAGCTGACGATACTGTAATGTTATGTTGGTCGAAGTGATAGCATCTGCGGGCTGGTTATTACATCACTGTCATTCTATAAACTTGAGTGGCGTTCCATTTTGGTTGATTCTAACGTTGTGCCTTTGTCTGGTCTGGTTGTGTGTACAAAATAGTAATATACTGTAAATTTTTCAGCTACTAATATCCTCATGAGGCCTCAGAGATTTCAGGTATTCTGCCGGATGTAATTTAAATTTTGCTTATTATTGATCTTGTGTTTGAACCAGGTCACTCCAGCAGCTGGCATAATCAGACCCAATCATATTGCAGAGGTGTTAGTTCATCGCAATGAATTCCAAAGTAAAGAGTTTGTTGATGGTGTCCCCCAAGATTGCTGGTGTGAACACAACAGAGACACAGAAATTATATTGGTGGTTAAGGTGCAGGGCAGTTACACAACCAAAGCAAGAAATCACCGTGTTTGTGTGCGCTCCTTGCCTCACAGCTAAAGACAAAACCAGCGGTCCCTGAATCAAACAGCAGGCAAATCCAAGGAACAGCGCTCCACCGGTCTGATTTTCAACTTAAATAGTTCCTATGTTGTCGTTGACCACCTCCGCAATTTGCATAGTCCATGAAGTGGACGCTAATAACATGCATTGGTTGATTGAAAAATCGGATATAGAAACTATCTCACCTTATGTTATGTCATGTAATTATTATAACTTTTTCAAATTTTCACACAAAATATAATAAACAATTCAATTTTTTTAAATCTTAAAATAATAATAATATTAAAAAATAATATTATAACAATATTTTATTCAATTTATCTAAAATCATCTCATCTTATCTCACTTTCCAAACAAGTCCCAAGTTACTATGAGGTGAACTTAACTGGCTTAAGGGATCCATCCACATGGAGTGATATGATGATCTTGATGTAAATACTTGAGGCGTCTTGTTGCCTTTTAATTCTCTCTTTTACCTGCATTGATTTGCATCCATAGCATTCATTTTTTCAGTTCATTGATCCATCCGCATTTTTTCTAGTTTTTTGAATTGTCATCAATTTGATGTGCAAGGCTCGGTCCAACTTGTAGATTTTGGACTTCTTTTCTGGTTTCAGGTGTACAGAAAGTCTTCTAACAAGTCATTTCAATGATGCCTAAAAAATAGCCACTAATAAAATGTTGCCACGGAGACCTCCTAGGTAACTTATCTTGAACCACAAAACATAGGATGTCGACTAGATCTATTCTCTTAGAGCATCCACATTGGTCTATGCATATGCATATGTAAAGTTATATTTGCATAATATGACCTTAAAATCATCTACATTAGTTTATGCATATGTATAAATATAACTAGCTATGAACAGTTATCCAAATTTGGATAGCAACTATTCTCTATTCAAATGTTATTTTACTAATTATTTTTCTCCTTCCACTTTCTCTCTCACTATCGTTTCCTCTTCTCTCTCCCTCAATAACACAACAAACATTCATCTACACTTATTTTATTATTATAATATATTATATATATTTTTAATATAATATATATAATAATTCATTTTTATTATTACATTTGTATTATTAATATCAAATGTATGTAGTGGATGTCAAAGAAACACGTCACTCAGTTGCTCAAAAATGGCCTTCTCCGGGTTATGAGGGTTATGATGATATTAAAACTTTTTGACGGGGTTAAATTTTTGACTCAATCATCATGCATTTCTGAAATTAAAAAAAGAAGTAAATAAAAAACAGAAAAACAAACCATTTGCAGACCATGGAGGACTGAGGACGACTACAATCTGGTTGTGGCGGCGAAATGCATCTTATTTAGTGGATCGCTTACGTGGCTATATCTTATTGGTGTCCGTTAATCTCAACAAAACAGCAAAATCCGCTCCAAAGCGGAGCTGTTGAGTTATATGTGACCTTTTCCGTTATGGCCTATGGTTTATGCCATTTTAGAATGTGAAATTTGAGCGGTTCAGTTTTTTTGTTCTTGTTCTTTAGGTTGCTGCTGATTCTGTACCAGTTGTTATGGTTTGTTGAATTTGGTAAAAATTAATTAATTTTTAGGTTCCAATAGAGGAATTTCTGGTTCCCAAACCCATCTTAACTCATCATTATAATTTTTTTAAATTTCAACATAAAATATAATATCAAATCAATTTTTTCAAATCTTAAAATAATAATAATATTAAAAAAATAATATTTTAACAATATTTTATCATCTCAACTCAATTCAACTTAACTCAACTCAATTTAACATCCAAACGTTTATTCTAATCTAGGTTATAGTGCTTTGGTGGAATCGAGCGGAGTACGGACCTACAAAAGCTAAAAATAAATAAATCATTTTTTATTAATTAGGTGGGTCTTACTTTATTTTTGTTGTTGTTTAACTCTAGACTTTTATCTAACATTATTCATAAATATTTTGTAAATCCACTTTTTATTGATCATGTAGGCAAGTTTTAGGGTGTAAAAGAACTGAAACAACGGAAGTTACCAAACATGGAATTCAGTCATTTTTGCACGGTTTCTGTTAAGGCTGCTATTAATGGGTTTAAGATTGTGTCGATGGAAAATGACACAAAAATAAATTTGAAGGTAGTAGTTGTTTGAGAAGGAAATAGAGCATAGGAGAGAAAGGACTAGACAGAACGGGATTCCCTACTACTCTCAGGATATGCTTGGAAGATGGGATGAGACACTAAATTTTTATCTTATTTCATTTTATTATTACAACGTTTTCAAATTTTTATACAAAATATAATAAAAAATTCAACTTTTTTAAATTTTAAAACAATAATAATTAACAGTCGGATGAGACTAAGCAAGAATTGCATGTCAAGTTCCCTAGATGTGCTGTAGACACCTTAGTTGAGTGAGCTTGCTTGATTTCGTTTCATTTTTCTAGAAATTTGATTTTAAATAAAGTCATGATTGACTCTATTTAGTTTGTAATATGACAAATATATATATAAAAACATTTGAGAGATTTCTTTTGGACCAACAAGTTATTAATTATCCTTATTAATTCAATATTAGAGCTATTTTGAGAGAGTTTTTCCTTATCTTCTGTGGATTCACACAAGAGTTGTGTAAAAATACAGTTAGTATAAAAAAACGATGGTAACTTATTTTCAACTTCTTTTATTTATTTATTTATAAAAGAAATAGAAAGAAATCCGGCCTATTGGTCCTTTTATTACCCTTTCTTCCTTTTGTTTATTTATTGGGTTGTTGTGTTGGGAGCACCAAATGTCATGATTTCAAGGGAACATAACCTTGATGCTTGACGCCAAGTCTCCATGTATAAACAAAGCTGGTCTACTTGGAATATAAAATGCACCTTTGTCGTACCACTTAGTCTGCTGTCGCACATTTGGACACCTAAAAAGAACTTCAAAACATAGTATGAAGAAAAATCACATTCATCCGAACATTTTGATGGGTCAAAGTGGGGTGGAGCACTCGATCGGTCTCTCTCTCTCTAAATGAGACAGAAAAGGCGGCAGAGGAATCATGGATCTCTCACTTAACAGCACAACAAAGGTGGGAAACACAATGAATCCACTTTTGCTCATGATCCACCTTACACCATACAAGAAATGTTTTTCAAATTTTTCTCCTGACAAGGAAGTTGATATGCTTTCCAATTGGAGTAAATAATAAGTAGCTGAAGTGTCATCAAGATTCCCAGTCCAACCCTCATCAAAGATTGCAAAGAAAAATCTGGAGGTCCAAGACTCTTAATTTTGAATTCTCACCTCCTAATTAACATTTCCCAATTGGAGAAAGAAAAAGACTGAATATTAGGGAGATTGAGTTGATTCCATATATAATTTCCTAGTATTTTCTTACAAGTTGCATGTTCAATCTGTGATTTGTTTACTTTTTTCTTAATTAATCCATATTACAATTAATAAAAATTTGCTCTTCAACTGAAAACTTGAAAGTTCACATTTGTTGTTGTTGTTGTTGTTTTTTTTTTTTTTTTTTCCATATTTCACCAATCTCCTACACCATGAATTGTTTTGATCAATAGATGGTTTCTTCCACCATAATTTGGTCTGATTTAGGGATCTACAAACCCATTGAGTTGACACCACAATATCTTAGACTGTGTTTGAATGTTGAGTTGAGTTTTTTATAAATAGTAATGAGTTGAGATTATGGAGTGAGTTCTGTGAGGTCCACTTAAGATGAGTTTTGGAGTGTTTGGATGTTAAGATGAGTTTATATGTATTTATGGAAAGTTGAAAAAGATTATGGGTCTCACGTGTAAAGAGATTTCAAGTTGAAAAAAGTTGTGGGTGCCACTTATAAAGAGGTTTTGAGTTGAGATGATTTTGTGATTTGAGAGTTAGGTGTTTGGATGTTATAAGAGGTCTAAATCTGAACAAAACTCAGCTCAGTCAAAGAACCAAACGCAGCCTTAATCCCTACTTGAGCAACAAGTTTCATCTATGATTTAGATTCTGGATAAACATTATTCATCATTTTTCAACTTCAAGTCCAAATGTTTTTCAATGACCATGTATTGAAATTCAACTGTTGAATGAGCAACATGAACTTGGTGATGGCAGCACAATCATAAATCATTGCTTGGCATTCCTTAGCTGGACTAGAAGAGACCTTAGTGGCTGTTAATAGTATTTAATAGCCAAATAATTATCTTGGTAATAGACCCTAGGTATATGTTAGGTATAGTTGGATTAAAAATTTAGGTTAGATGATTCCTAAATTTTGTACTATTCTTCCAACAATTTTAAGTTTGGCATATGACTAGAGTTGTAGATTCTTGTTATTTTAGAAAAAGGTTAAATATGTTAGTCGATCGTGATTGTCTGTCATGTATCTGTAGTATTTTTTTTTTATAGCTTTTACTGGATCGATCTCTCTCGTTACTGATTCCATCTATCATTATCTTGCTTAGAAAAGCCATTGCCTGAATGGGTAGAGGTACCTTTTTAGCTGCAGAAGAATGATATGGCATTTTTTCTGGATTTTAAATAAGAACCACAAATACCTTAAATTACATAGATACATAAACAGTAAAAAGCAAAGATATGGGGATCAGCTGTCAGAAATAGAATGATCTTTTCCCAAAAAATGCCCTTCTCTGGCATCTCTCTGCATTAACTGGAGCACTTCATGCTGTGTTTCAGCTTTGCTTTGCCTGCATGAATCATATAAATAAATCCAAGTTAGAATCTCATTTCCAGTATGCTTTACATTACAAATATTGTTAAATTTTATTCAATTGGCAGTGCCTTTGATGCACACGCCAGTACAGCTCATTCAGGCTTTGAATATGGCCTATCAAATCCTATATATGTAGATCCACTAAAGAGTGTTTAGCATGACAATTTTTAAAGAAATGCTGAGATTAATAAGAAAATATATGCAATGGTCAGGTCCAGTTGAAGGGGTCTTTAATTGAATTACTACATTGTTTATAGCATGGCTGCTTGAGTGCTGGATCTTCGGTTGAAGCAGGAGGGTCCTGACCAAAAATCATCTCGCAACTCATATCATCAAAATCTGCAAATCAGAGAAAGTAACATTATTATTATTTTACTCTTCAAAAACTGTGGGCTAGTGACTTTAAGCTCCTGAGCAAGTGATTGACACATGTGATGTGACTAGTGTTCAATTAAGTGCTTTTAGAGGCCGGGTGATTTGGATGCTTAATGTAAATTCTACATGGGATTACTTATAAAAGGATAACTGGCTTCGACAAATTTATGTCCCGTTTGGAATTTCAATTTTTCAGTTCAATCTAATTTTTAATTGAATTTGAAATTCAAATACCTAACTCTCAAGTTATTAAACTCATCTCAACTCAAAACTTCTTTACACGTGGGATCCATAATATTTTTCAACTCAACAACTCTCTACACAGGATTTGCAACCTTTTTAACTTCTCATAAATATATCTAAACTCATCTAACATTCAAACAAATCTAAACTCATTTTAGTTGAGTCTTACAAAACTCAGTATTCTACCATCTCAACTCACTACTATATATTCATAAGAAACTCAACTTATTTCATGAACTCAGCTCAACATCCAAACAGGGTTTAGAGTCTTTGATTACACAATGCAGTGGCCTAGCTCTAATATTCATGAAGGTTTTGATTAGGAATTCATGTAGTTTATCTCATGAGCGAAAATTAATATGTAATCATATGTTGTAGAATTCTCATTGAGCTTGGATGGTGTACTTGCAGTTTTGCACCCTAAGTGGCTCATACTGGGGTCCCTCTATGGGCATGATGAGCATGGCTCCACTTCTTTAGTGCTTGTAGTACTGTTCCAATTCAAACTAGAATTCGTTTTCCCTTTATTTGTCTTTGGCTCTTTTTCCGTATACTAAATTTACTTTAAGAGGAAAATGAAGGCAGTCATTATTGCAGATGGAAACCTTTTTTCTAATAAGAATAGAAAAGGAGATCAATCCTATTTTGTTTTGCTAAAATGGAGCTAGAAGTCTAGAATGCACACTTCCTCTTTTTCTATAGCTAGTCAATTTACCAAGACTTTTCTGACAAAAAAGAAGTTGATAATTTGGCTTATTACTGTGCATTTGATGCTGTACTTGCATCTGCAAGCATATATACAAGCTAGATGGGGGGATACTTACTAGGGACCATGTTGACTGGAATTCCAAAGGAGTCCTTGATAAATGTTTGGGATGGAATTTTACATAGATTAACGCACAACCCCACGCAACCTGTCTCCTCCAAAAACCTGCAATATTTTAAAATCAATATTAGAGGATTATGTGGATGGTGCCAGGGCTGATGAAATCAATGATGATTTTGACATTGATAACAAATTTGTCTGGTGATCATGGTGATGATCATGATGGTGAGATAGAAGAATACTCGAGGCCAGGTTGGCACAATCATTGGAGCAGATTGTTTTACATGGAAGTGTCTTAGGTTGGTGAAGTTAATTGGGACAAAGTCTTGGCCGGGTTGAATATGCACAGTACACAGAAAAGGGTGAAGAAAAAAGTTACCTGCACTTTTTGATGTGGACTACATTCTTTTCTCTTCTACCGTTGAGCTCCAATTCCCTCACCTTGTTTTGTGAAATTTATAAGGTGATTACCCCGGTTAGACTAGATGATCAACAATGTTGTCTAAGCATCATTTTTGCAAATTACAATATTGCATTTATGTGTGCGCGTGAGTGCACATCTTTGAGTGAGATATTGAAATACTCCTATTAATATGTCAAGGCATGCAATATTTTGCTACTGCAAAAATTTTCCAGACTGCTGCATGCAGCTTCCATGAATGTGAATCACCCCATTAAAATAACTTGTCTTTTGATTTGTTTTATTGATATCTTTGCTCTTTGCCCGACGCTAAAGGCCTCCTGAACCAGATAGAAATCTGGGTATTGGTTTTAAAGAATGACCTTACCTCATAACTGGGATGCAGCCACTCTCCACATGCATGAAATGTGTGCCCCCTTTATGAACAGAAAAGATGCAAAGGCCAGTGGTGAAATTCAAGGTTTGATGCAATTAGAGGGGCTCATATATATGTCAAGGTTTCAGGCCAGGCCAAAACATTCCGATGCAGTGAAAAACTTTTCTGTTACTTATCTGCAATATTACATGACTGTTTGAAATGTATGCCTAAGTTGTTGTTAAGGAGCATCGAGCAAGTCTCAAGTCCATCAAATTGCTGATGGTAGCTAGAGGGTGTGAAGTACTGGTGTTATTACATAGTATAGTTTATATTCTATATCCTTACCTCGCAAGGTCCGACTAACCAAGCAAAAAACACAGTTGTGAAGGCAGCAAAATATTCCCTTGCGAATTTGGATTGTGGTAGCAGTATCTTTATCTGCCATTGGTCACAACGACACCAACAATATATGGATCATCATGAATTTAATAAATTCCACAAAATGTTGAAATTGAAAAAAAAAAAAAAAAAAAAAACAAGAAGTAGCATTAACTTACTTTACTATAATGCAAATAATGACTTGTGAGACTTAGGCTGTTTTTGGAATCTTTCAAGCAACAAGGCCATAAATTAAATTAAAGCACAGTACTTCTTGGAAACTCAGTCCCAAACATAGATCGATTAATACAGTTAACTAGGGCGCGCGGCATGCAATTTTGCCGTTGTTTGCAGAGATTTCCTGAGTTCTCTGCTGGTGATCAGCTTTTTAATTAGCAAGCAGCGACGTCCAAAAACATGAAAATTGTTAGATTAATGCTAGCTTAAGAAAAGTTATAACGCTAGCTGCTTATAAATTCTGTGGTAATTCTTTCTTTTTTTTTTTTTAAGAGAAAAAAACTCCAAACTAGCTAGTCATGTGGATTGATCATTGCTGCATGTAACTTTTAGATTGAAGAATGCGTACCTTTTTTCTTTTTTTAAGGTTGAAAAGTGAAAACATTACTTAATCGATGTGATATATAAAATGGTTTTGGTTTTTTTGAAAACGTGAACCTCACCACAAATCCCCATATATACATATATATATATATATGGAGAAAATAAAATATGATCGAAGCTAGCTAGAGCTAATGCATGCATGAGAGAGCAGGATCTATATATATATATACATATATCTATATACATATCTATATATATGCTCAAGATCTCATTCCCTCCCCATGCAGCAGTACTATATAAATATATATATATATAATATGTTGTGAAATTAGAAAATGGAATAAAAATAAAATAAACTTGCCAAGGAGAGGATTGGCCTTGGGAAGGCTCTCTCAAGGGCTCGAATGATCACTTCTTTTTGTTGAATTGGATTGAAATTCTGTGATGCCACTTTTGCTGCCTCCACCAAGCTCTCATATCCACTTTTGCTGTTCCTTATACCTGCATACATATATCAACTTTCATAATCAGTTTTCCCACAAAACTGATATAAATATATATATGTATGTATGTATGTATGTATAGGTGACAGATATAAACCCGTTGCAGCTTGAACACTTTGGGATAGATGGTTTATGGCCACTAGATCGAACCAGTTATCGTTATAGACGCTACTACGTATACTATTAGCACTCTTTCCTGATAATTCTTCCGCTATGCTTTCCTTTGGCTTTGTAGTCAGAACGGCAACAACAACAGGATCAGAGCACGCCGGCGGCTTGCATATTGTACTATTCCTCCGGCGAGCCACTGTTGACAGAGAGCTCCTCATGCTGTGTGCTACAAAACTTGCATCCATTTCTATGGGAGAGAGAGAGAGAGAGAAGTTGATGAGAATGAATAGTGAAAAGTACAAAAGTTATATATATATATACACACACACACATACATACAGGCATGGTATAAGAAGGGAGGTTCCGTCGAGCGAGTAAAAACAAAGACTGGCTGGAGAGAATTTTGAGGAGAGGCCATGCTAAAGATGCTCTAAGCAGCTTCGTTTGGAGTCATGCACATGACATCATCGACCTGGCCGCCTCCAACACGTTATGTTTTGGTGAAATTAATTAGATGCTTGGTTTTAGGGTGTGCTGGTAATAATAAGCTGAATGCATTTCCAGTCATATCTATAAATATATATATATATATATATATATATATATATATGCAAGGCTTGGTGGCCGCCGGCAAACCCCATTTTTCACAGAGTTAATTAATTGTATGGGTGGGTCTACACCCACCGCTGGGAGCTTCAGCTACGTACACCATTTCAAATGTTTTTTTATTTTTTTAAATTATTTTTTAATATTTTTTAATATTTTTAAAAAAATTCATAGTATTATTAAACAATATCTTCTTAATCACAGAATTAAAAAAAATAAAAAAATTAAAATAAGGGAGCGGGATCTCTAGTTTTTTCCTTCATCTATACATGTGTATCCGGACATGTACACGTGTTGTAGGAAAGAAAGACACACAAACATGTGTATAACAAGCAAAACGTTTTAATTTTCCAGAGTATAATGATCAGAAATGGCATATGAAAAATGCTGGATGCAAGCGGGATGCAAACGCTGACGTGTAAAAACGTGCAACGATGCTGTTTTAAATTTTATTAAGTTTGCCTATTTCCCTCATTCTCTTCAATTTCTCCTTTCCCGTAAAGCTCTCTCCCTTTTTGTGTTTCTTTTTCGAGCCCTCTCCCCCTTTCTCTCCCCATTTCTCTTCCCAACTCTATCATCAGTCTTTTGTGTTTCTCTTTTCCCATAAAGGTCTTTGTGTTTCTTCGACCCTTTGAACCTCGAAGCCCTTTCGTTTTTCGACTAGAGTTTTTTTTTTCTTTCTTTTTCTCTGTTACACTAGATCCCAATACTTATAAAAAAAAAAAAAAAAAACTAAACTAAACTAAAACCTAATACTTTTTTTTTCTCTCAATCATTATTCTTTCTTAGCTACCAAACAAAGAAACAAACATAAAACTTGAGGCCCAATTCAAGAAGAACCAACGTCGCAAATTTTGGGAAGAAACATACACGGCCATAGCTCTTTGTCTCTATCTCTAGAGTTGTCACAATTTGATCGTGATGTAAAAATTGTGATTGGCTCCGCTCAAAGTCACCAAGTTTTTATAGTATAGATATGTTAATCAAAGAAAAACGATGGTACAAATAAAAATGGAGGAGTAGATCACGGTGTCGGGGAGTTGTATGCACCTCTTTTGGATTCACAACTCAAACTTCCAGCAAAGATGACGACAGACTCAAAATTCGTTGTTTTTGTCAACGTCGTTGGTTTGGTTTTGACGTCAAAGTTTTCAACCTTTTGCAGTACTACCATAGTGTTCAGCAGATGTGGCATGTTTTCAACCTTTTATATTTATTATTATTACTTTTTAAAGCCATTTGTATGCCGCTTACTTAGAGCGACTATACGTAGCAGTTCCGATAGCATATAGTCATATAGATAAGTTGTATGGAAGGGAGGATTGAGGACATTAAAAACAAAAGGAATACTGACAATACATATATACAATGAACAAAACGTTTTTCAAGAGTAAATAAAATATCTCAATCACTTAATAATTGTTATTCTTTTCAATTACTAAAGAGAATAAGTTTATGTTCAAGTTCAAATATTGAAGTCTTAAGTTGTGTTGGTTGTTGAATCAAATTCAACTCATCTTAACTTATCTCAAACTAATTATTGATAGGATCCATTACCTTTTCAACTTCCCATAAAAAAAATTAAACTCATCTCAAACTATTTCATACATTTTAATCTAAAAAGTTAAATTCATCTCAACCTAAAAAAGTTGCACTTTTCTTAATGGAACCTATAAAATACTACTATTCACAACTCAACTCTATTCATTTCAATATCTAAAGGTAACCTTAGACATCATGAAATGTTGTACTTATTCTAATATAGCTCCATGGCAAATAATACAAGACATGTGAGATAGTTATAAATATTTATTGAATATTTAAGGATATTCAAAATGTTCAAGTAGATAGTTACAAATATTGACAATTTTGATCATGATAAACCACGTCAATCCCAAATATTTAAACTAAGAAAAATGATAAACACGTGACATCACTTTTCACAACACTTTACATAATAATGTTTTAGAATGAGGGGTATTTTTGTAAAATACCTTATAAAACTAATATCATTTTACAAAAATATCTATATTGTATTGTAAAATATGTTGTGAAATGTGTTGTGTAGATATTATTACTCTTAAACTAATCATTAAAAACTAAAAGAAACAATATAGTAGATTAACTCGCGAAGTGGACAATCAAGAGGATATGTTGAGCAGCTCAAGTCATATGAGTTATAGGTCTCGTTTGATTACACAAATAAGATGATATGAAAAATCTATAAATAATAATAAAATAATTTGTAAATAATAGTAAAATAATTTTAATTCAAATGTTTTATGAGAGTTTGAGAAAGAAAAGAGAAAAAATAGAATTAAAATATTATAAAATTAAAATATTATTAAAATATAATTATTTAATATTATTTTTGTTTCGAGATTTAAAAAAATTAAATTATTTTTTGTGTTTTATTAAGAAGTTTGGAAAGTTTATAATAATTAGATGAAAAAGTTTAAAAGTTTAAAAATTAAAGATTAAAAAGTATTTGTATTTAAATAGTGTTTAAATGTTAAAATGAAATAAGTTGAGATCATTTGTGAAACCAAGTAGGACCATAGTCTTTCTAGCAAAAACAAACAAACAAAAAATTACTAAAACTACAAAGAAATTTTACAAAAATAAATCCATTAATTGATATAACTTCATATGATATATTAGATTTACTTTACATTCTAACTTACCACATCTAGTCATGACAGCCTGTAAATTTACTTTTATGTAATCCGTTCATGATTAAAATATTTCTTAAGCAAAAAATAACATGCAAAAAGGATAAACAAGGTTGAACACAATTCATAGTACAATACAATAATATGGGTGAGAATTAAGCAGCAGAAAAGATATCTAAACATCAAATAATCATTCCTATTAGATGCAAAAACCACATTTCAGAACACCATAGTTGAACCACGATCAAATACCATTCAACAGACAGCACTCCTGCCTTAAACACAGATACAAAACAGACATAAAAGATTCAATTCTGCTACAGGTACCTGGCGTTGGGTACCTGTTGCGGAATCAACTGATGTGGTTAATGCCACGTCAGCAGATATTATTTAAATAAATAAATTAAAATTAAAAATAATAAATAATAAAGAAGAAGAAGAAAAAAAAAAAGACCCTATCCCAACCAGTGCCCAAATCGGTCTAAAGTAAATAAACCCATATCAGATAAAAGTTGTTGGGGTTTAAGAAAGGAAGGAATCAAAGGTCTTTGTTCTTTCATTTTACATATTCGGCTTTATACAGGAGTGGTTGTCTCTTCATCTTCTCCATCCCCACTCTCCTCCACTAACCCCGTCTGCAAGTTTGCCTCTTTTCCCTCCCACCGTGCCTTCCTCTGTTCTTGGTTACTCCATTAATACTACCATTGGAGACTTTTCCCTCCTAAGAGGTATGGGTCTTTGACATTCAATTTGATTCAGCCTTCTTAATGTTTCGGTTTTGGCAATTTATTTGCAAGCAAGGTTTTTTTTTTTTGCATGGATAGATATTTGTTGTGACAAACGAGTTGTTGGTTTCTGTCATCAATTCTTAGAAACGCTGGGTCTTGTGGTCGTCAATATGAATTTGAACAATCTACCTCCGTGGGTCTTGTGATCTGTGAATATGAATATAAGCAATTCAGGAAACGTGTGTTTTTGGTGGGATTTACCTCTATCCTCCTCTCACAAAATCAAGCAGGGGATTTGTAGAGAGCTAGAGAGAGAGAGAGGGAAAATGCCAACTGTCGTAACTCCGTGGACATGGTTCAGGACAAGTCTCTCTCTACAAACCAGGGCCTGGGTGCTCCCTTACAGATGGAGAGACTTGCACAAATTGGATCCTTTCTAAAGCACACGACAAACATCATGAATATATATATATTTTTATAAACTACTGAATTCATTTATAGATCAAGTAACATGAAAATACTTACATCTCGACTTAGATAGTTACAAGAGATGATATGATCGGTAAATAGTAATAAAGTCTTTAAATTAAAATGAGATTAGGGTGGGCAGCGGGGCCCCGCACCCCACTGCCCCTCCTTCATTCGCCACACCCCCGCATCGTGGGGTGGGCAACCTTATCTCGTATTTTCCCCCCTACACTTATATATTTTATTACATAAATATATATTTATATGTATTTATCTGATACAAATGTATAAATATTTATTATTTGTACTATATATAAATATAGTAATATGTTTTAAGTAAAACTTTTATTTAACATTTGTATAAGTTGTAGTATAGTAGGGTGACATTTTTATAGATTGTCAAGGCAATATAAGACTTGTATTGTAATGACAATCTATAAAAGGGACACCCGAGAGGGGGCAGGGTGGATTAGGAGTCCGCCCTCCCTCCGCATGCGGATGCTGGGGGGCGGGATGCGAGGAGGGGGTTACCCCGTACCATATGGTGCTGGTAGTATCCTTGAATGAGATGATTTGGTTTATAAAAATATATATGTCTAAATGTAAAAGAGATATGAGATAATTTTGACTTTTTATAGAGATTTGATAAAGTTATTGGTTCCATTTAGGACACATTGAAAAAAATAAAAAATAATAGTTTGTAATAAAGTGAAATCTTCGATAATTCTCGAAAAAGAATATCCCATAAGCAAAATAAAATAACAAAAATAAAAAAACATTCAACAAATCTATGGAGGAAAAAAAATACACACGCTAACACATACACATCCATTGGTTGGCCTACAAATCTAGGGCAACACGAGATGGTCAATGAGAGAAAAGGGTGATTGTCAGCTTGTATTTTGTGTCTGTGTATAGTCAGTTCAATAAATAGTATTGAGATGCTGACATAGAGTGAGATCAGATGAGAAATGTATGTTTGGATACCAAAGTTATTTGCCCGTACCAAACAAACTCAGATGGTTTGTGTTTTACCTCAATAACCAAATAGGGTCATACAATAATCAGTACCAAACATTTATTACAAAACCAAGAACAAGTTACAAATCAGAATCTAAAATTACCTTATTGGAAATAAAATCCAAATAGGGGTACCACCATTGTACCGTACGTGTATCTTAAATTCTTTTAGTATGTTGAGCTAATAAATGTGCAGTGTGCTACTTGATTACCTTGCCTTCCCACATAACTTCATAACTCTGAAAACATTGTAGAAGATGTTGAATATCCATTATTAAAGGCCTTTGAGTAGTAAAATTGGGTTCTTAAGACTTTATAGTTTCAATACCTACCAAACAATCCACTTCCAATATTAAACCAAAATATCTCAAATGTATAATCAATTGTAAACCTCTAAAAGCAGCTAGAGTTCCAATGTCATCTGGTGGTGGAGGTTTCCACAGAAGAACCTTTTCTTTCCTTATTACTACTTATGAGTGTTTAATAAAATTGAAACTTGTCATGCACTCAACACAATTATTAACAAATTTTCCAAGTGAACATGTTGCATTCTCAAACCAACAATGATTTCTATATTTCCAAACTCCCCAGACAATAATAAGAAAAGATGAAATTAAAGACATGTCAACTTCCATAATAGTCCATACCGATTCATCAAACCGAGAAGCACTTGACAACAAATGAAGTCTAAGAATGCAAATGAGTTTAAATAATTTTTGCAACCACAAAAGGCGAAAAACATTTTGAATCAATTCAACATTCCACATTCTAGAGGAAGCATCAAACAACATATTGACAGTTGTATCTAAAGGTAATAATCGAGAAGGTTGAGTTCCAAAGAGAATCTAACCTTGTTGAAACCCAACGATCATCCAAACATTAATGCTATCACCATTTCCAATTCGCCAGTAACATCCCTTTATGAGAATATCCTTTGTTGCACATAGACTCTCCACACATAAGAAGGATTACTTCAAATAGTAGACCGTAGAAAAAAAGAATGAGGGAAATGCTTAGCTTTAAAAACCTTAGACATTAACGATTCAAGATTAGTCATCAATCTCCATCCTTGTTTAGCAAGTAGTGCAAGATTAAACATTTCCAAATTCCGAGACCCCAACCCTCCATGTATTTTATAAACACACATCTTAGCCCAACTAACCCAATGCATTTTGCATTCAGGTCCTCATTGTCCCGACCAAAATTTAGCAAACATACTTTTTAAATCTTTACAAAATAGCTTGGACAGTTTTAAGCAACTCATAGTAAATGTAGGAAGAGTTTGTGCCACAACTTTAATTAATATTTCCCTACCAGCTTGTGGTATGAGTTTTTCTTTCCCTCCTTGTAATTTATTCCAAACACGAGTCTTCAAATTTTGAAAGGTTTTTTATTTATAACAAACAACAAAATATGGCAAACCCAAATACCAATCATGTGCTTGAATGGAAATTTACATGCCAGATATCCTTGATAGTTTGCAAAACAACGAACTATCGTCAGGAAAAAACAAATGGCTAATTGTAGGCACTCCATTACATATTTTAATCCCCATAACTCATAAGCATCCTTCTATTTACAGCATCTTGAAGAAGAGCAGATAAATCTTCGACACACAAAACAAATAAGTAAGGTTACAATGGATCTCCTTATCTTAATCCATGTAAATGGACAGAGGATGAGGAAAGAACTCAATTGATTAAAATCTTATATGATACCAAACAAATATATGACAAAGTCAGTGCTAACCATTTTTTATCCAAACCCAATTTTATCAAAACCTTTTTAAAAAAGTTCCTCTATACCCTATCATAAGTTTTACTCATATCTAGCTTAATTGACATAAGTCCATGTTTGCCCCTCCTTCTCCTTTTTATAGAATGGATAGCCTCAAGAATAATATTATCAGTGACAATCCTCCCTAGAACAAAAGCACTTTGGCTAGAAGAAATAATGTGTGGCAAAATAATTTTTAGCCTATTGGTAATCGTTTTAGCAATTATTTTATAAACCACATTGCATAAACTAATAGACCAAAATTCTTAGATTTTCTCAGGTTGACTTTTCTTTGAGATAAAGATAATAAAAGTTTCATTAAACTCTGAGTGGATCATACTTTGATGTAGAGAGAAAAAAACTATTTTACCAACCAAATCTCCGACTATGTGTCAATACTTTTAGAAAAAGATTGGAGACAATCCAGACCAGGTGCTTTCATGGGTTGCATTTGAAATAAAGTTTGTTTAACTTCCTCAACATTATATGGTTGTAAAAAGGCTTCATTCATACGATTAGAAACTTTGAATGCAGAATATCAATTACAGGATCCAACACACTCAGGATATCGGTAAAAAATAGATCTGAAAAGTAGTAACAATAATGTTGTCCAATTCATTGCGCTCTCTCCAAATACCCCTATCTTCTCTAAATTTGGAAATAAAAGTTATGTTCTTACGCTATGAAGCTTTATGATGAAAAAATTTTGTATTTTGATCGCTTGAATGTAACCACCAAGCTCTTGATCTCTACTTCTACATCATTTCTTCTCGTTCCAATAACAAATTAATGTTATATTTAAGCCTCTTTATTGCTAAAAGTGAGTGAGGATCTTCAGCTAATCTTTTCAACTCAAACCGTTTTGCAACCAATTGTTTCTAAATATGGCTAAATTGCTTATGTTTCCAATATTGTAAATTTTGACTACAATGATGAAGATTCTCCTTTAAATTTACAGCTCCCACTTCATTAGTACAAGTATCCAAAGAATTAGAAATAATCTCTTTGTACCCCTTCGCTCCAATCCACATTGCTTCAAATCTAAAAAGTTGTTGACCTCTCATTGGAGCACAAACGAAACCACTTGTATCAAGCATCAAATAATTATGATAAGAATGGACTAGTAAAACTACTCACTTTGGTAGATGGATACAAAGATAACCACTCATAATTAGCAAGAAATTGATCAAGCCTCACCTTTATAAAAGCATCCCCTTCTCTCATACTAGACTAAGTAAAAAAAATTTCCTATGTAGACAAACTTTTAAAATGAATCCAAAACCTCCCTGAAATCCCAATTGCCATATTTCATTTCTTCGCCCAACTTTAGGATGCCCATAAGTAGCAGTCAGACGCCACTTAGATTATAAATTTGAATCAAACAACCAAGCATCAAAGTGATTTTTTTTAATAAGAAATAATATCCAATTTGGTATTTTTGTGTCAAAAAATAATAATAGTTTCTTCCTTCATTGTTAACAGCAAGACAACCATAAAAACTAGAGAGAATTTTAAAAATCTCATCTTTCAAACATATGATTTTGTTTTCATTAGAAACACAACATCGGGAACTTCTCTTCGTATTATATCACGAAGTACATGAACTTCACGTGGGTTCCTAAGCACATGGGAGTTCCAACAAGGATTTTCATGGTGACCGGCGGGGTTGAAAATCAGCCTCTGCCAATAACACCTGAATTTCCACCAGATGTTTCTCATCTATAGATTAGATCATTTTAGAATCAACCCAATAAAAAACAACAAGCAAAGCTCCCGAACCATTTATACGTTTTGAGGGAATGATAGAGGGTGACCTACTTGGTTGCCTCTTCGTTGAAAAAATAGCTTTTTGACGCCACTAACTACCCACCGAGAGACGTGATTTCTACTTGAAACAATTTGCTATTGTATTATGTGAAATTGTCTCAAAATTTGGAAAGGACGAAGTATCAAGTTTACCGAAATTGGATAAATCATTCTTAACATCCTTATATAAGTCCTTACTTGAAGCTCATTATTTTGGTAACCTCAACCCACTTATCAAAAATAAGTCCATTCAAGGCCCAATTCCAGCCTAATCCATATGCTCCTTATCCAACTCAATCATCTTCTCAGAATAAGTAAAGTCCTTTAAAATTGTTGACATACAAGAACTTCCCACCATAACTATCAGTAACTGTTATTTTTTTGTCAGCACCACCATATTAAAACTGGTCAGAAAAATACCAATAACCACTATCACTGCTTAGGAAGGAATATGACTACTTTTTTAGGATCAGAAGAAGAGATGGACTTAACAATATCATCAATGGAAAGTTTGATCTCGTTGTGTATTAATCCCGAAGTTTTGAATACCGTTTCGGTTATCGTTTTAGTCAAAGCACTAGAACAAAATATTTCGATATCGGTATAAAGTTTTGAATACCATACCGGAAGCCATACCGGTCAAGGTACTGGAACGAAATATTTCGGTACCGGTACCGTTTCGAGATAACATTTCGGTACCGGTACGTTTCGTTTCGGAATAGTTTATACTTGGATAAATTATATGTATACAAGTATTAACTGTCTTCTAAAATAACAACAAAATAAGACATAAACTCAATACTTCTAAATACAAGTCTTAAGTTTTAAGTTACAACTAACATAAACATCTACATTATTATGATAAAATCATTAACGTCACCATCATCATAAAAAATCACTCATCATCATCAAAAAAACAATAAGGATCAATATTCAACATGTTAATCAAAATAATTTCATCAACGTCACCAACTTCATCAATATTAACACCAACATTATCATCATCTTCCTCATTTAGTGAGGTTAATGGCTCATCAATACTTGCCCAATCCAAATTTTCTCCATCAAGAAGTTTAGATGCTTCACCCACCCATTCCTCTATCAAGTCAATGTTTTCAAAATTGATTGGATTTAAAGTATCTCTTTCATTTTTTATGCTCCTGTCAAAATAAAATCAAACATAATTGAAAATATTATATATTTTTCAACAATGAAAAATATTATTATTAAAAAAATTTACTTCTCTCGCAACTTTAAATTGTAACGAACAAATACTAAGTCATTCAAACGTTTATGCACTAATCTATTTCTCTTTTCGAATGAATAAAATCAAATGTGCTCCAGTTTCTCTCACATCCAGTTGCACTACAATATTGACTTAATACTCGAACAGTAAACTTTTGAAGCATTGGGACCTCACAACCAAATTGAGTCCACCATGCAACTATACCAATAATGCAATTATAAATTATTAATTAAATGCAAGTAAAAATAAAATAAGTTAAAATTTAAAATATAAAGTTACACTATTTAACAAATGATAATACCTTGATTAATCTTATCATGCTGGCAGATTGCTAAAGAATGTCCAAACTCACCTACTGCATTCTTATACAAGTCAAGTTCTGCAATGATCTTGTCTTGATTATCGGGATCAAGTTCCATCTTCATAACACAGCTGTTGAAGCCTCTTACAACATCATTTTTACTCTTAAAATTGGGGTATAGTAAATTCCAGGGTTAAGAAAACAACTCGCTGCATGTAATCGACTGTGAAGCTGCTTATCCCATCTAGAATCAATGATCCTAGTGAATTGACTGAATACACTAACTTTTTTATTGCATCTTGCTTTGATGTTCTCCTTGACTCTTGCCATTGCATCATACAAGTATCTCATTGTAGGCTTCTCATCCCCGTCAACAAGTCGTAGAATACGAACCAAAGGCTCATTAATTTTAACAATAAATTGACATTGAACCCAAAACTCTTTATCTTCTACAACGATCCCAACTATCTCATTCCCTATATTGCTCTTAGAATGACTTGATGCAATCTATTTATCACAAGTAAACATTTGTCTGAGTTCTTTCTTAAACAAGAGCAAGCATTGGATACTTCAAAAGTTTGTCGCAAACCTTGTAATTGCAGGATGACACAAATCATGACCTTTAATAAAATCTTGTCTCATCAATGCTAAAACCCAACCATGGTTATAGATGAACTTTGTTATCTTTTTTACCTTTTTATAGTATCATCAATAAGAAAAAAATATCTTGGATCAGAAAAATTCTCCAACATTAAGTCTATGTAATGAGCTGCACATGGAGACCAGTAGAAAGAGCCATACTTCTGCTATAACTTTTTTCCTGCAGCTTTATAACTTGCATCATTGTCCGTTATGAACTGCACAAGATTCTCAACTCCAATTTCTTGAACAACCTCATCAAAGATATTAAACAATATTTCAACATCTTTTTTAATACCAGATGTATCAATAGTCTTCAAAAACATTGTACCCTTCAGATAATAAACTAGAAAATTGATTATGGATTGCTGCTTCTGGTTTGTCCAATCATCTGCCATTAGTGAACAACCGGTCTCATTCCAAACCTTCTTAATTTGTTGCAAATAATCTTGAACCTCATCCACAGCCATCTTTAAAAAATTTCCTCTCAACTCATATAAAGAAGGGCCTTTGAATCCTGACCCTATGGCAGTCATTGCATCAACAACTGGTTAATAAAACTTGGATTGAGCTGCATTGAAAGGTAGATTAGCATCATACCACCACCGTGCTATAGACATATTTGCTTTTACAATCATCTCATTTGAACACATAGAACTCTTAATTGAAAGGTGGGCCCTAGGAGTTGTTCTTGGAGAAAAAAATCTACTAAATCCCCCCATTGACTTTCCAGTTCCAGATTCTTTCGACTTCTCCTTACATTTTGAAAGCTGAGACTGTCCCTCCATACTATTACCATCATCAATATCATCAGATGATAAATCTATATCGCCTCCAATCTCTGATATTATTTTTCCTTTCTTCTCTTTGTTTTTTTTTTCATTTCATCAATCAACTCCTTCATTTGCCACTTCACATCTTCAGAGACATTTTTACATGCTTCTACAGCGCCTGGAATCCCAGTTAGATGATGTTTCAACCGAGTGATCCCACCACCTCTAATTATTTTATTACAATATAAACATTCAGTATTATTTCTTGCCCCTGACATTGCACGTGCATGGGCCCATGCTGGATCTTCTGATCCTACAGGAGCAAGTGTTGGAGTTGAAGTCATACCACCAATTGATTGACAACTAGACATTTTTAACTATTAAAGTATAAAAAAATTAATAATAATATTAGAAATTATTAGTAAGCAAAATTTAAAAAAAATCAAAAGAAGTAAGAAACTTAGAAAGATGAACAACAATATTTAGCATTTAAATTAAAATAATTAAAAGTTAATTAAAAGAGAAATGAACAAAGGCCAGGTATAAAATTATAAGATTAAAGAGTAGTTAATGATACAAAATCATTTTGTAAATTTGTAAAAAGATTCTTGAATTTCTTATTTTTCACCGTCCTTAATTTCACAAATTTTTTATAATTAAACATCACCATCAATTTCATTAGATTTCTTAACAGCATATATTGACAATTGACATTAATACCATGTAAGATCAAATAGTAATTGAGAATGAAGATTGAATCATAGATTTTTTTTTTTTTTATAACAAATTTTGATCACAGATTTTTTTTAACCCAAAATAATAAGGAAAACTTTATCACATATTTTTAGATTATATTTTTATAGTATTTGTTTGTTTCACATTTTTAAAGACTTTATCACAGATTTTTTTTTTTTTTTTTAATCCTAGATTGTTATCATAGATATAATATAGAACTTAAAAACAAACAAACACCATAAAAATATAATCTAAAATATCTTTATGATTAAAGAAAAAATCAAATTAATAGAAAAAATTACTCAAACCTCAATTTATACCGTAAGACAATGGTATTACTGATTTTTTTTTTAATCACAGATTTTTATCACAGATACAATGTACAATTTAAAAACAAATGATCACTATAAAAATATAATCTAAAAAATCTTTATGATTAAAGAAAAAAGTAGATTAATAGAAAAAATTATTTAAAGGCTCAGCCTATACCAGACTGTGGACGGCGCGAGATGACTGTTGGCTTGGAGGCTGGGACTCGGATCACTGCTGCAGTGCTGCTGCCGGTTGAGATTCTTGAATTTAAGCACGTTTGGGATGAGGAAGCCGAGCTGCCGCTGAGATGAAGACTGAAGAAGTTTGGGGGGAAAAAAAAAAACATAGAGCTTAAAGTTAAACCTAAGGCACTTGATTTTCGAAAATGCCCTTGAATGTTTACTTTAATTTCAAAACTGCCATCCTGTAATTACAAAACTGCCATAAAGTCTTAGCCGTTAGCAGCCAAATAGGATACCGGCCGAAACATACAATACTGGCCGGTATTTTTACCAGTATGAAATGCACTGTTTCCTGTACCAGTCCAGTGACCAGTACGGAATATACCTGCCGTACCGACATGTATGGAACAGAATTAAAAACACTATATCGATACCGTTTCGGAATAGTATATACATGGATAAAGTATACATATATACACACATAAAATATATTATAAAATAATAATAAAATAAGTCATAAACTCAATAATACTTCTTAATACAAGTCTTAAGTTTTAACAACACACATACTTGTAAAATTAAATAAGTCTCAATCCAGCTATTAAAATAAAATTAATCATCTTGAGATCGCATAAAAAATAAAAAATAATACTAGCAACTTAAATAAATAAATAAATAAATCATTGAGATCACATAAAACAATAATACAATTTCGAAATTTCAAGCGAGGAGAAATGATCATTTTAATAAAAGACATAATATTATATGTTTTGTTTAGAATAGACAATATTCATATCTATTTTAAATTAACTAAGAAAATTAAGAAAGTATTCGCAAAATGAGGTGCATTAAGTTACTTTTCTACTATCAACTCCTTTTTACTTTTCTACTATTGTGACAAAATGCCCCTGTCATTTTATCGAAATTACAAAAAACCCAGATCACTCAGCCCCTATATACGTACTGGCCGAAATTTGAAATACCAGCGGAAACACCCCTGTATGGTAGGTATTTTATCCGGTAAGAAGCATAGTGCTTCTCTGTACCGGCTACAGTTCCAATAAGATATTTTTCGGTCGTATCGATCAGTATGGTATGAAATTTAAAACTTTGATTAATCCCCCCTGCGCCCATAACTAGGGTTGGTATAGGAAGCCCTCTGCCTCAAACTGTGAACGATGGGTTAACTAAAGATTACAATCATGATTAGTATGCGCCAAAACGTCACAACAATAACAAAAGTTGGGCAATCGCTTATACTTCAAGCAAACCTTATACTTCAAGCAAACCCACACCAAGTCGGAGGTGCTTATGGTTAGACATTTAACCTTGGCAATGGATTACGAATATCCAAGTTCACACAGACCCTAAATCCCCCCATACCAACGAATTTTCTGGAAAATCGATATCTTCTACCTCGCCAATGAAACTCTCAAGCACACGGACCACCATTGCATTCATACAGTTCAAAGGAAGGTCTTAAATTTTGACCCAGAATGAAATAAAATTCAAGCAGATTTGCGAATTTGACAGTCAACATCATAGTCTTGCATCACTACAAGACACTTATAAAAAAACCAGGAACCAGGGCCCACTTCGAAGAACACGAGATTTGTCCCAAACATCAAGTAAATTGCACTATAAAAAGTCCCTCTTTCGGATAAAAGAAAGTCACCCATTTCACTAGATTTCATATTGAGCTCATCATAAAGGCTTCCTTATTAAAAAGCTTTTTGGATAAAAGTTTAAATAAAATACAACACTGGGATTGCTCCACTATAATCACTGGAACATGGTTGTTGAGTACAACTTCTAAAATTTTCACATCTAATAAATGAAAATTTTCCACACATTGAGACAGATAGTCGGCCCTAGGAAAAGCTTTGTGCAATCCTCACAACTGAAAATAAAGAAATAAATCCCGCTGAAGAAGACCAGAGATCAAAGTAATAATCGATAGAAAAAATTCAAACACTCCCATGTGATTAATGAAAGCAACGATCATCTGTTAAGAGAAAACAAAAAACCAACATAGCGGTTAACAAAGATCTTCGAAATCGTCAGAGTTGACATCATGAATAATTGAATATACACTTATGATTTCTTTCGGATCCAATAATTAATGTTCTTTTTTACTGTCTCAATTAAAATAGATTACCATTTATTTAATATAAAATGATTCATTTTATTCACATACCAGACTACAACATCCATATTATTATTGTGCTACGTTTTAATTTGCAAGATTTAAATTTATAAACTTTTTCTACAAATCAAATCATGTCAAATCAATAATATAAAATGTGTTTTACACACCGGCTTATGACTAGAATTTTTCATACAAAATATTTCTTAGTTTCATTGTAAATCTCAAAGTAATTAGATTGATCTTTAAGGAAAATAAGGGTAATTTTACATATAATTGTGAAGTGCAAACGTCACATAATTACTTTAAAAAAGAGTGTAATTTATTATTAAAAAAATTAATTAATTTTTTCTATGTAAGTCCCATATTTTATTTATAAATAATTACACGGTAGTTGCACAATTCACAGTTATAAATATCTTTTTCTAGAAAACAATTCATTTTTTAATACCAAATTTAAGAGAATTCTTATTCATTCCAAAATTGTCATGAACGAGAAAATTATAGAATCACCCAGCCACTCCCACAATCATCAATGAGCTCTATGATTTACGGGGATTAGTTGAGTACTATGCAAGCCCGTCCAATGGTATCATGGGTTTCTCATTACTCCTCGGCACCCAATTTCTTTTGAGTTGTTATTGTTCTCGTTAAATTTATTGGACAATGGATATATATTGCTCGTCTCAAAGGGATTAAGAGAATGCTTGGAGAATGAGATAAGATAGAAAATATATAAATAATAGTAAAATAATTTTAATTATGATGTTTTATTAGGTTTTGAAAAATAAGAGAGAAAAAACAGTATAAAAATATTATAAAGTTAAAATATTGTTAGAATATAAATTTTTAAGATAATTGTTATTTTGAAATTTGAAAAAATTGTATTATTTTTTGCGTTCTGTTTGAGAGTTTAGAAAAATTATAATGATTAGATAATGATCAGATGAAAAAGTTGAAGAATTGAAATTGAAAAGTATTTATATTTGAGTGATATTTGGAAATGAAATTTAAGAAACTTTGAGATGAGATATATATATTTATATATACATAGATACATATTAATCAAAGAGGAAATGTGACCCAATTTTATTAAGACATAATATATATGTGAAATACTTTGGGTTCATCTGAGAGTGTCAACACCTGTTTATGCAAAGGAAGTGCTAATGGTGTTGGAGGCACTACAAAGTTGAGTCAAACCAAACAAATATTTATGGATTCGGACGGATAAAAAAGCCTTAAATTCTTTTTGGATATAAAATCAAAGTTTTAAATTTCATATCGTACCGGCTGGTATTTAGCGTAGTGACCGGTACAGTAAATGTGTGTGTTCCGTACTAAGTCAAACACCTTCCGTACTGGTGTGTTTCGGTCAATACCGGCCAGTTTTAGGTATACTGGCCGAAATTATTATTTTTCTAATTAATGTAAAAAATTTAACTTTTTTTATAATTTTCACTCCAATTCTCATATCTGAAAGACTATTTTCTTAATTTTTTTTTAATCCATTTTTCTTGAGGACTTAAAATCAAACCCCTACTTCCTTTTTCGCGATGAAGATGAGTAATTATTTTTTAAAATAGTTGGATTGAGAATTTAGAAGTATTAATGAGTTTTATAAATATGTGTTTTAACTTTTTAAGGGTTGCATTGATGTTATTTTGAAATATAATTTATACATATATAATTAATTTATTATATATAGACTTTCCTCAAACGGTACTTGAACTAAAATATTTCATTCCAGTACTTTAACCGAAACAGTATTCAAAACTTTGTATAAAATGAGCATGTCACGTAATTTATAATGAAGAGATACATTGAAATTTCTAACTTGGGTTTTTAATAAAGCATGTGCATTATCATATCCTCAATGAACAATTCTTGTTTTTTAAATGATTTGGAAAAAGTTTCGAAAATTATGTCCATTCATTATTTAGAACATAATGTTAATACTAATTGAAGGTCACTTTGTGATCAAAGAAATTCAAAGAAACGTTCACAAGTAGGTCAAGTGATACAAGGCGAGAAATGGTTGAAACTAATTAAAGTGCATTGTTTGGAGATCGTGGGATAATACAAGGAATCATTGTAGCTTACTAGAAACTTTAATTGATGAGACTTATCTCGTGAGAGGTTCACGCCAACAAAATAGATCCTGGCAAGATACCTTCATTGGCAAGACACTGTCAACTCCATAATCGATCATTGAGGAAAACTTCTCCACATGAGACACATTGATCCTTATAAATACATCCACAGATACGATTTGCAAGAATCATAAGATTGATTGAGATAATATCGATTTACTCTAACTTAACCATCGGAAGCATCCCCCATTTGATTGTAGGCCAGCGTCAATGAAAATGTTGCAGACACCGCTGAGATTTGCATCAACATTAATATTTATACAAAAGTAGAATTTTGTAGACATAGATCCACCATAGATAAGGAGCCAACTGATAGTTACCCAACTGATAGAGATCCACCATAAATCTTGTAACTTTTCACATGCTTTTCCCTAAAGATGGAGAGGAAGTTGTAGACATCAATGATGATAGCACCGATATTGTACAATCTGAGACCTCTAATGGCATAAACATTCATAGACCACATAACTACTACTTTTACCTCAAGAAAGATCTGTTGTGTTCTTGTCAAATTTTACATGCTTCGTCTTTTATAGAAATAATGGATTGTAAATCTAATCGTGGTGGGTATCGCGTATGTGTAATAACAAAGATAATGTGTTGAAAAAGAAAAGAAAATATGTGTTGGGTTAGATTGAATGCTTAGTAAATGACTTATGTGGAAAGAATATTGGTTTTAGTGGTAAGTTCTTTTAAGATTCGAATCTTAGGTATAAATAATTTCTGGAGACCATTGGAGAAGGAGAACTTATCATTGAATTATTCAAAATTCATTTATAAGAAATTCCTCATCGAAAGTTTGTGCCTTAATCTAAACTTCATTGAAACTTGACACCCGGTTTGAATGAAAAAAACAATACGAGCTCGTTTGGATACAAAACCATCTCACCTCTTTTAGGAGGGAAACACGGTCGGTTCGGACCAGAGAAACTGACCGGACCAGTTGTTTCGGTCTGGACTAGATCGGATTGAGACTGGGACTGGTCAGTCTCGGTCCATGTTTTAAAGAATCGAAAGTTCTCGATCTAGGATTTTTCCACCTCGGACTAGACCGAATGAAAAATAAAAATAAAAATAAAAAATATATTTTATATATTATTTATATAATAATTGTATAGTTAATTATGTAATTTTTATCTAACCTATCATTATTAACAATATAAAATTTTAAATATGTTATTAATACTTGTTAATATTCTATCAATTAACTAATATATAATATCAATTAGCTAATTATATAGTAATTATATAAATTAATAATGTAATTTTTATTTAATTTATTGTCATTAACCATATAAAATATTTTTTATTGAGTTAGTTACATAATCGACATTAATAAGTCATTTAATTTTAATTTAGTAGTTTAAATAAAATTTTTTTATTAATTAATTTAAAAAAAATTTTGGGCCGGACCGAATGAACAGAACAGACCGAACCGGACTGATAGCTACGGTCCGGTCCGGTTCGGTCTGAAAAAATGATGGACCACCGAACTGGACCGGATCGACCGATTTAGCCGGGCTTAGTTTGGATAGTGAAAGTGTTTGAGAATGTTTGTGAATAATAGTGATAAAGTAATAATAGAATATTGAATAGTAGTAAAAAGTAGGTGAAAAGTAATTAATAGTCGAAAAACTAGGTGGAAAGTAATAAAAAAATAAATAATAATAATGAGAGTGTTTGAGAGTACTCGAGGTATTCTCGGTATCCAAACAAGTTAATTTCATTTCATCTCATCATTATAAATTTCTAAAATTTTTACATAAAATATAAAAAATAATATTAATAATATTTTATTTAATTTATCTTATCTTATCTCACTCTCCAAACATTCCCTATATGTTAAAATGAAAAAAAAACATGGGCTTTCTTAATCCGAAGATGTTTGTTCTGAAAAAGTCCTGGCCCACATATGAGAACGCGGTAGAGGGCGGCCCACTAGTACTGTATTCATTAAACGACGTCGTTGAGGTTCCGAAATCACAAGCTCTCCTTCCCCCTTCCTCTCTGCGAATCGAAATCCCCAATAGGTTACTAAAATATTAACTGCAAAACCCTAACTGACCGAATCGTTCGGTGTCAAGCGAGTAAAAGAAAATGGACACGCAC
>QEOT01123112.1:0-47343 GCA_003123785.1 Pterocarya stenoptera | reverse complement strand
AAGAAATTTACTACATTAATCTTGATTGTTATGGTGTTAGTGTATCGTTTTCAATTGATTAATGTTATATATATTGAAATAAAATATCACTGACAATATATCAATCGATAGAAGACGATAAAGTTTTTTATTTTAAATAATTTATTTTTCTCTTTGTTACCACATGTCGAAAAGATTCGAAATCATGATAAGATCGGTGGGGATGACCATTGGGCATTGACCATTAATAATGGTGAGAAAACGTCAAAATCAGTTGAGGAATTAACCCCACCAACACATGGAATTGCATGATTAACCCAAAAGGAAAAAAGAAAGCATGGAGGGAAAGTTGAATGACACAGACGTTGAGAACGATGTTTAGCATTTGACTGGTTCTTTCATACGAATGTGTAGCGTGACTATTGTCTGTTGGTGCGCTTGTATTATTTGCTCTAGCATCCCACGTGCATTTATAACATTTTATTTTCGTATAATTCTAATTCCGTTGCAAAGTTGCACTTTGTAAAGCTTAATTTGGAGGATTTAGTGAAGGTTTGGACAATGAGTTTAGTTGAGTTGAGATCATATAAGATGAAATATGAAAATTAAATAAAATATTATTAGAATAAAATTTCTCAATATTATTTTTATTTTGAGATTTAAAAATATTGAATTATTCATTATATTTTATTTAAAATTTTTAAAAAATTATAATAATTAGATAAAATAAGTTACATCAACTCATTATCCAAACAATTCCGTTTTTGTTTGACTTCCGCTAATCTCGTAGTTTGAAATTTGAACGGCCGTTCAGCTTCAGAGAGAGAGAGAGAGAGAGTTTTTGGGTCAAACTGCTCTAGTCTCCATACGTGTATACATATTGGGCCATTCTAGCCCAAATTTGAGAAGAAAAGAAGGTGAGCAAGATTACAGAGTCAATCTCCGTACAATAAATAAGAACAATTTTGTTTGAGCAAAACCCATTAAAGTGAGTTGGGCCAACTATCCAGCTTTGAGGGTAATGATTTTGGTCCAGCTCGTGCTACGTTGCACGAGTCACTCAGTAATAGTTCTATGAGTAATTTAGATACAATCTTTTAAGTATATAAGATTCGTGTACATTTAAAAAAAAAAAAAATGGAGTCTATTATTAAAAAAAAAAAAATGGAGTCAATTATTAAAAAAATATTTTTTTTATATAAGTATCAGATTTACTTAAAAGAAGTACGCGAGACTTGTACAATCTAGATTTGTAAATCTCATTTTTCAAATAATATTAATACGAAAGAAAATCACATACAAAAAGAAAAGAAAAGACTGGTCAGGATCCGAAAAGTCCAAGACGTACACCTCCAAACTCAAATTAATAAGAAAAATGCTAGGTTACCCTTCCAAAGACTTTGCTCACTTTGACCACTAGTATAAAATTGTGTTCTTTTAACGTTAAAAAGAATTGCACAAAGTGAGCGGTCACTTATGAGACAAAGTAGCACCATCCAATTATAAACCAAAAAGAGAATCTAATCTAATGTCCACACTTGCAGGAAGGAATGAAGGAAGAACAAATAAACACACGAGAGAGAGGTCTGCGACTTGGTCACATAGAATCCTACTCTTCTTCGAGATGCTCGCCTGGATGTGCAACCGTTGCCCCCAACCCAATATCCATTTTTCTAGATCTCCTCGTATCACACTTTCCCACTTCGTCGACACATAACTCTCCATTGAGCACGAAGGTAATTGCATATCCGGACTCTCTCAAAATTATAATATGTTATAATCAGGAGGGTTAAAAGCTTAACTAAATTAGTATCCAAAAGTTTAGGATTTTTGAATCAATAATTGAGTATTTAACAATTAGTATTAGAGTAAAGACCATATCATAAGTCCAAGTCACGAAGGGGAATGACCTATAAGCGGGATTAAAATGTCTTAGTACTATGTATGAATATGGTGTTAAGTTATTGAATATTAATAGATGAATGAAGTAGCAAAAAGGGAAAAGCTTACTACCAAATGAATGTCAATAAAGTGAGCCGTCGTTGACGTCAAATTCAAAAGTGTAGTAGAATCTTATGATCCTAAAGATTAAAGACTTAACCAAAATTAGTATCCAACAATCCTAAAACTTTTGGATTAATAGTTGAATTTTTAACATAACCATTATATCATATTTATCATTCTAAGCAAAATGATCATAGTTTTCATGTTTGAAAGTTGGGACCACGTCGAGGAGGGCATGCATGCAAACTTCCAGTACCTTAGGTCCTCGGGATTACTTCAGACCGTGCGTCCATGTTTTCAACCTGAACGGGCCGGACTAGGTGTGCATCGAGCTATACGTGTGGGTGACTTTGGTATGCGGCGAGGGCTGGCTCCATGGCAAGGCCACTTAGGCCATTGCCTAAGGCCCATTTGATATAAGGCCTCTAAAAATAAAAATGAAATATATTTTTTTAAATTACAAAAAAACCTATTTTATTAAATAAAATTTTAAATAATTTATATAGTTTTCAATGTGTTCTCATAATACTAAATTTAATTTTAATACAATGAATTATTTATATTTTAAATAATTTTTTTAAAATCTTGTTAAATTGAGGTACAAAAACTATATTAAGACCTCATTTTAAGTTGTTATAAATATAAATTTACAAAATCTGTATTTAAAGATTTTAAATAAAATCTTGTTTTATTAAAAAGTTTGAAAATATTCCTATAATAATTTATATTTTATTATCTTATAATTACAAATGACTTAATTAAATTTTATTTAAGGCCTCAATTTGTATTGAGCCGCCTGGTATGCCACATAATTTTTGGAAAGGAAATAGGTTAGTCCTGATGCAAGATATTAACTCATAATTCTTACGACCAAGATGAATAATATTTCTAACCCAAATAAAAAAAAAAAAAGAATTATGCGAGAAATGATCATCAAAAGCCAGGAAAGAAACGAAATATTAACATAGGAAAATAACTTCAAAGAACTGAAAAAGAAAGTTCTGATGCGAGTACTTGTTACATATCATAGCAGCTAATACCTATACTTATAAAATGATGATCTTTATCGATCAAAAGGTCCACTAGGATCGAGTTGTTTACATAATCCAAGATAAGTGAGATAAAGAACTCGATCCTTAGCACCCGTCCTGTGATTCTTGGTGTGCTTGCAGAAATACTTCAATTGCTCAAGCGTGCAGCACCCAAGCATTTGTCCCAGAAGCAAAAACAGCCAGTTGATCGCCTTCTTTTTCTGCGAGATAATCGGCCTCGCGCTGTTTTCTTGATCGCAGTACTTGCACTTTGGAAGAACCGGATTCATCCAATTGCTCGGCGCCCTGTCATGCATGCTGCTCTTTTTCTCCGCGACATAACGCCCAACTTCGTCAAACGTTTTCTCCAGATTATACCCCATCTCGTACTGTTGCTCGCACCGCTTGCATTGGACGAAGCCAGTAATGGTATCGATTTGCTTGGACAGCAGGCATTCGAGACTGTAGACCGTCGCTCGACGTGTCGTGGCCCACGGGAACGGAGCGTTGACGGTGTCGGACTTTCCCTCTCGTAGCACCCGTGACCGGTTACGACGAGCACGTATGGGGCGAGAGGGGCCGCCTTCTGGACCGCACATAATCGGGGTACTTGAACTCGAAGATTCCGGCATGAATGGTAGTAATGTCAGCGCGTATAGACGGTGTGGGGTGGGTGGGGGTGATAACAGCGCTTGAAGTGACATTGATTGAGCCAGTGGCGAGAGTGGCGGAGGGGGAGATGGCGGCGGCGGAGGAAGTGGCTGGTCTACCGGCAACGAACGCTTGGCAGGACGAAAAGAAAGAGAAAGAGTAAGCTGCAAATCATTTTCTTCTTCGTCGCGCTCTTGTTGAAGTTCAGCTGTGAGTGTGAAATGATCTGGGCTATCGTTCTTTCTCAAATCTGGGCTACTATTCTTCCTCCTCAGATCTGGGCTACGGCTATTCTTCTTTCTCTTCTTTCTGTTTAGTTCATCGTCTTCTTTATTCCTCATCATGATGCAGACTTGGAATAAAGAAAAAGAAAGACAAGAACTAGAAGAAGCAGACGTAATGTAGATAGAATAGAGTTGTATCTCAAATTTATAGGGGATCAGGAGTCAAGGACCATTCAAATTCTTGTTTAATACGGATTTCCCTTTACCGCTGCTGACTGGTTCATACCATATTCTGGAGAAATTACCACATGCGTGAATGTCTCCTGTACTCTACATGCAGCGGTTGATTAAATTTTGGAATGACAATATTCTTTTTTTTTTTTTTTTTAATTTTGTTGAGAAATTAGATGCCAATATTCTTAATTTGTACATATTAATTAGGACATGGCACGGTCCAACTGCATCAATTACAATTATCATATATATACACATAATTTCTTTAATAATGTATATCAATTAATAATTTCAAATCAAGTTGTTGGGATTCTCTAGAATTGTTTTTTATATACCACTTGATTTGAATTGAAATCCGAATTTAGGTAAGTACTTAATTTTAGTGCAGATCATGATCGGATATTGAAGAATTTGAGGAGATTTGTCCTTGAAAAAACACTATTTCTGTTATGTTTTAATTAGTGATAGAATTTCAAAAAATAACAAAGAATAATTTCAGGATCGAGGGAGGGAGGGAGGGAGTGAGTGAGTTGTATTGGAATTCCAGTGTACGTGTCCAAAGTGATCAGATATAATCGAAATGGCTGTTAATGATAGGACACCAATAACTGATTTGTCTTGGTTATCGCTACAGTTCATTAATTTAAATTGACTTAATTTAATTTCTATCCTTTTTCCCCCCCTTTCAATCCAGTGCATGCATTTACATGTGGATATATTTGTTCTCGAGAAGTAATATCAATTGTTTTGAGTCTTGATCAAGACGTGCAAATACAACATTTATTTGTTTCCACGCAAGAATTATATATACTTTTACACGTTTCTTTTCTAAATTATTATATCTAAATGGAAAATGTTCAAATTTGAAACTCGTGTAAACAAACTTACATTATTTTTTAAATTTCAAATTAAGTTAAAAAGTAAGTTTGAAAAAGAATATTATTCGAATTTTAAAAAACCCGTCAATGGGCGAAAATACCCATTCAATTACTTTAAGATAATTATAATTTTCAAATTTTAAAAGATATAATCATTATCTTTAAAAAATTAAATAATCATAATAATTTCTACTTCAGTTTTTAAATTTGTTTTCAAATAAATGATGTTTGAAATTGAGTTAAACATATGCTTGTTTGTGCTTCTGGTTTGTGTGTAGGATGTGTATATTATAGGTTTATACGTACATTGCTGAAACTGGATTGATGTGTACGTGTACTGTCTTGGCAAACCTTAATTACCTCAAGTCCATTAATGTTTCATAATGCTAATCATGTGATATTGCTCATGAGAAGATCAACAAAATCTGGTTTCCATTTAGGCTAAAATTACCAATAGAAGCAGATTATTAATTTACAAAATGAATTTAATCAGGTTTTCCCACTCAAGTCCTGTGGTTACGTTCTTTGACACACAAAATATATACCAACAGGAATTTAATCATGATATTTTATATGTGTTTAATAAAACATTTGTAGTTATTATAATAAGTCTTAAATGAACATTTAAAATATGATTGTTTAAACAATAATTTAATTAGAATATGATTATTAATTAACGATTGGTAGAAATGTAAAATATGATAAAAATAAATTATATAAAAAAATAATAAAATATATTAAATTAATAATATTTTATTATTATATAGAGAATAAATAGATAATTCAACATGAGAATAGGTGCTTGGTTTGGGAATTGATATTTCGCTTATGATTTCTAATTATAAAAAATATATATATATTTCGCATATGATTTCTGCTTTGGAAGTTAGACTAGTTCAACAGCTGGGTTTGGGTGGAGTATGTACGTTCATGACGGATGTCTTGATCCTAGAGGACTGTAAATATGAGTTGATAATATACAATACACAGAAGTTTATCTTTCTTTTGGACATGAGTCGGTAGCACAATCTGTATTTGGTTCTCTTTGAACGCATAAATGAAAAATCCTCTCTTTGGCTTTCATTCCCTTCAATCAATGGGCTGCTAGATACGACAAAAAGGATTCTACAAACTGCCGCTTAAGTTATTATTTGTTTTTTTTTTTTTTTTTAAGGAAACATACTCATTTCAATGATCCAAATTTACAATTGTGACTTATTAATATATAGATTAATCTAGACTATAAATCAAACTATATCTAAGCTCAGGGACTTCCTTATACACAAATTTCTTTATGGTGGACATTGTCTTAACTTCTCAACAAACTCTCTCTTTACAGAGAAATCGTTCTGAAAAATAGAACTTTAAGAGTCTCATCTGTCCTCTCAAGAAGGAAGAGTAAGGCAATTGCTATGTACACTAAATCTAAAGCCTATTCCTAAAATAAACATAAAAACTACAAATAAAGCCATATTAACAACTAAACAACTACTAACTAACAAATTAAACTACATAACCACAAGTACTGGTATGACATTTGGATGTCATGCCCACCGCAAGCATCGACATCTCGAACCCTGACGGCACGAGCATCCTGCTCGCGGATGGACACAACAGCCTCCACTGCGCAGGCAAGCCTACGCGCTAGCACTGGTCATACGATTACTAGCCATGACATCGCCCAATACTCTCAAATAACTCTTGCTCCAGATTGTGTCCGATTCGAAGTCCCCCTTACTGGGGTCAACAAAAGAACAAATAAACAGAAAAACAAAACCAACACAACACTGAGTCGGATAATAGAGAAACAGAAAATCAAAAGCGATGAACAGTGCTCGTTTGGTAGGTAGTGGCGCGTGCAGGGCACTGATCTCTCGGGAAGGAAAACCAATGGTCGATCTTGGGAGCCCCGGAGTCAGGGAGTTTAGAGAAGTCGAGCATGATGTTGGCAAAGGTCTCCTCGGTAGCGCTTGAAGACCACGCTCTGACGAGGTCTAGAAGTTTCGTCCCGCAGCCACTCTGATGGACGTCGGATTTGGTGGTCTTGAAGATCGATGGCTGGGCATACTCTCGGTGGAGAGTGTGTGGAGAGGTGACGGTTGGAAAGACCTGAACGGCAATCCTCCCTTATTTAACTTGAAAAAAACATAAAAAAAACACTACTACGAAAAAGAAAATGGACAGAAGAAAAGGGAGAGGGCAGGAGCCGAAACTCCCACCCCCAATCTTCAGTGTGAGTTGACGGAAGTTTTAGAGAGAGGCGAGAGGTTTTTTTAGAGAGAGACAGTTGATAAGTTATTATTTGTTAAATTACAGCTACATCTATAAAAAATTACATAAAAATAATTCTATAAATTAATAATTTTATTTGATCCGTTAGCTTTATTTTATAATAAAAATTATTTTATCATTTAATGAACTAAATCAAATTATATCAATTTATATGATTATTTTTTTTATAATCTGTTGTGACAAGAGTCTTTTTTTTATTTTTTATCTTCATTTTTTATGTTTTTCATTTTTACCCCTGCTTTCCACCCCGCCTTGACTCCCCCTCGGGGCCTTCCCATCCCTCCAGACTAGAGCTCACGCTAGCTTCGTCGCTAGTTCCCGCCGACACCGACGTTGCTGCCAGTCCACTTCCGCACTGCCAGATGTTTTATTGACACAGCCATCTCTTCTTATCTTTCATCTCTTCCTCGCCCCCCCCCCTCTCTCTCTCTCTCTCTCTCCCGATTCCACTACTCCTAATTCCTAGATCCATCTGATCTATTTGCCTCTGAGCTCATCACCAGTTCCTAAAAGGTAAGTCTTTTTCTTTCCCAGATTTTTGTTTTTTGTTTTGTTTTGTTTTGTTTTTTATGAAAATGAAAGTGTTTTTTGGAGGGTGGGTGAATTTGCTTCGGATCCAAAGATTCGTGAAATTCCTAGCTTCGTTGTCGAAAACTGGCTTTGAGAATGGTCGCTCCACAATCAGTATTATTGAATCAGAAACACATGGTTGCAGAGACAGAGTAGGAAAATTGTCGAGTTTTCCAAACCTTCGATATTTTATTGATTGGGGACCTGAGAAAGCAAAAAAAGACCTCCGCTTGGCAAAACCCAATTCAACTGTTTTAGCTTATTTGTCTTTCTTACCCACAGCTTTCTGGATAGCCAAACAGCAGGTCAAAGAATCCAGAAAGTATCAACCTTCAGACCTTTCTAAATTACTGAGAAATGCAAAATAATATGGCAACTGGCGGCGAGATGGTACATCGCCGATGGGGGTGGGGGTTTGGGAACGGGGAAACGTGGGAGGGGGGAGGAGAAATTGAAAAAAGAAAAAGTAGATGATATGATACTGTGCTACGTCAGCTTGTCTCCAGCAGTTTTCTTTAAAGAATCGATTCATTTTTTTTCATCAATTCCCCTTTTGCATAAGCTTATTTTTGGACCGAGACAGTTCAACCGTGATCTGACTCTAAAAATTTGGAGGTTAACGCGATCTCAATTTATCCATCGTAAAATTTAATTTATAAATTTTATTATTATTTATAAATTATTTCTAACTCTTCTCATCTCTAAATTCACAAATGTGATGGTACTCGTTTCTTAATTAATCAATACAGATATACGATTTCATTAGTAATTAAATTTCAATTTTATAAACTATAATACATTCAACGTAGAATTCTAACAAAATAATGAGAGCTGTTTAATTATTTTCCTTAATCAAGTCAAGATGTATCACGTAACTTCGTAAGCACCTCATTTGTTGTCCCCTCGCTCAAATTTTCAACCTTTTTGTTTTTCCTTGTCCGTCTCTGCTGTGTCCCTTTTTTTTCTCTCTTCTGCGTCTGTCTCTCTGCCCGACGTATTTCACACAGAAACACACAACCCAACCCGTATACTTGGGCCATCCGCCACCTCCGGCCAGCCCAAATCCCTTTCATCGGCAAACTCGGGAGAGCTTTCTGGAGTTGGGAGCTACCCACCCTAGGTTCCGCACTCTTAAAATAACTAAGGTATTTTCTAGAGTTTCTCTATCACTCACACGCACAGATTCTAAAGTAAAAGTTTAATTTTTCTGTATATAACTTGCATACTTCTGGATATTAAAATTGAACGTGTGGGACGAGTGTTGTAACGTGTATTTTTCCCTCAAAGGCTATTTTTTTCCCTTTTCCAATGTCGGAGGAGTCTCACGTCAGTTATCGGGCTGAGGTTGGTACTGAGACAAACACAACGGGGAAGTCGTGTCGTCTTTTAATTTTTGGGATATTAGGTGCAAGAATCTGAGCCCATGTTTAATTCGAGATTACAGTTATTACGAATCCTGATAGATTTAGGGTTCATACCACTCGACGTACTCGTTTTACTGTATAGATTGTCGATTAAGCCTTATGCTGCTTTGTATTAACTGTGCTCTTAGTTCAAAGTGTCAGCAATTTCAGCTGAAAAGTAAAAAAATATATTATTTGGACAAAATTTTAACTTGCATGAAGCACACGGAGCATGTTTTCAATTCAAATGACACCCGTGTCTGTTATAAACAAAGGGTTTTGGCCTGTTCAATTTCTCCTTGCCTCTTCTCATGTACATAACTTTTTTATTTTTTTTTTATTTTGTTGTACTCGTTGCTGTTAGGAAATTCTTTGTATTCTGTTATGATATGAGGGTTAAACGTTTAACCAAATTTGTATCCAACAGTTTGCTTTTAGATTAATGGTTGGGTCTTTAACCATTGGTACCAAGCAGGCACCACATCACAAGTTCAAGACCAGGGCGGGCGGCCTATAAGTTGGATTAAAATGCCTTGGTATTATGTACGGGCATAGTGTTAAGTCATTGAATACTGATAGATGAGAGTCCTAGGGCTTTTGGATCAATAGTTGAGTCTTTAACATATTCATAGGTTCATGTAAAATTAGATGTTGTTTGCCAAACTATTCATTTATATGTGAATAACATGTGGAAGGAGTTATTTTGATGGATCGCCGTGTAGAATCACACTCTATTCACTTTGAATTTAAATTTCATTATTTGGTAGGATTTTATTGTCTTTCGTGATTCATCCAGGATATTATTATTATTCAAATTGAATAGTGTAATGTTAGTGATAGAAATTGTATGTTTTATTTTGTTATCGACCAGCATTTACAAAACCTTAATAGGCTTCTATCTTCATCTTCCATATCCATAAACAATTTCCTCAAAATCCAACCAATACTTGGTGCTGTTGGAAATGGTCACTTTACCTAAAACCACTAACAAATTTGTGCAGTACTGCACTTTTCATATTTAATTCGGTGTTAGTTTCTTCTGATTACTGAGTCCTCGCGGTTAATTGTTTTTGTACTAGCCTGGAGCCCCAAAATGGACAACATGGTAGATTCTCTGAACAATGCATATCAGGAGTTTGTTGTTGCAGCAGCTAATGTACTTGAAGCCAAGGAGATTTCTGGTGCTCAGAAAACAGCAGCCACAGATGCTGCTCTAGAAAATTTTAAGCAGAGGTGGGAGTTGTTCAGAGTGGCTTGTGACCAAGCGGAGGAGTTTGTGGAGTCTGTGAAGCAAAGGATAGGATCAGAGTGCCTCGTGGATGAAGCAACTGGCTCACTGGCTGGGAAGCCTGGGCAAGCTGCTACTACTGGTCTTCCACCCATTAGTGCAGTCCGGTTGGAACAGATGAGTAAGGCTGTCCGATGGCTTGTGATTGAACTACAGCATGGTTCTGGAACTGGTGCTTCCCATTCCCATCCTCCTGCTCCTTTTGATGCTAGGTTCTCTGAAGATACAGCTCAATAGGTATATGACGAATCCTGACAAAATAAGTCATGCTTTTCTTGCTTTTAATTTGTTTGAAAATGAATGGAGTTCTTGTTTCATTATCGGAGGCATTTGTCTCATTGCCATTACCATTCACTAGATTCGTTATTTATCCTCTGCTTATCTCTACCTCTTAAGAAATATTTTCTGTGCCTTGCAAATAGCTTCTAAGATTGTTTATTCTTCATGGTATTGCTGTACTAGTTTTGCAGCTCCACTGGAATTTTCTTGAAAGTCCATTAATTAAAGAGATCCCACCATCTACAACCCAGATCTTCCATTAGCTTCCAAGAGCAATCTCACAATAAATTCAAATGCACTTTTTTTTTTTTTAAGAACCTAGAGATTTTTTAACAAGACTAATGATATTGGCACATCCCCCCATATGTTGTATAAATAGGTGGATAGGAGCAGTGTGCATATACAATAGGCACATGGCATGTGCAAGTGCCAACTTTATCTATTAGAGCCAAAACTCTGAAAGAAGTTTGTTGTGCATTGTGGTTTTTGTTTTATGCTCAGAGAGTGCTGGGGAAATAAACACTATCAAAGCACATGGGGGAAGCTTGGCCTGGGGATTTTATTTTTCGGTGATCTGTTATGCAAAGACTGAGGATACAAGGGTGCACCATTAAGGCTCTTTTATTTACAGTTGCCGACAATTTTATCCTAGAGCTGCAAACTGTGGGCAAGACTAGCAATCTTGTGGAAATGACAAGTTCACATATGCATGGGGGTCTTTATTTTCTATGGAATTTTAACCCTGCCTTCCGATTTATTGTGTTTTGGTGTGTAACTTTTCATCTGCAATTTGTGGTTATGCTAGCAAGTAAAACCAAGCTGTATTGTTCAATTTGTGGTCATGTGTACCTTTTGTTTTTGGTTCATTAAAGTTATTTAATCTATTTATTAACTAAGGGGTTTGGATTTTGGAATTCAAGTTGAAGTTGTGAACTTGTGACGAGTCCACCAGTTAAAATCAGTGCCAACTTTACCTGCTTATGAGTTTGTTTATTATTTATTTTTATTTTAATCAAGATTTAACAACGTGGTTTAACATATATTTCGGATAATAAAATGTAGATAATTGGGTATCGGGTCATGTCAGCTCGAAGACTTTTTGAAACCGATAATTGGGTATCGGTTTGGATTGGAAGATGAGTTGAGATAATTATTACTATTTATAAATTTCAATTCATAAAGTTTATTATTATTTACAAACCATCTCAATTAATTTAATCTCATTTCTCAATTCAAATGGGTCTGTCAAACTGGATTTTCCCATTCCAACTAGTTTCTTATGGGGCTGGTTATATTTCCTTCCGGGTCGGTTTGGCCACGGGTCTTTATTATACTTTATTGGACAAATTTGGCTAATATGTCATTTTTTAACTTTTGATAGTCACTCAAAACATGAACAACAGATTAGTCATTTCACTTTTTATAATAATAAAATAATAATATTCTTTAAAATTCTTTTATCTACTTATTTAATGTATCTTTTTTTTTTTTTTAATACTTTTTATTTTTATTTTCGTAATTTTCAACATTCTATATATTAAAATACATAAAACCCATCTATAAACATAAACTAACTTCATTTTCAAATACAAAATATTAAAATATATACAAAATTTATTCACAAGTGAGTGAGAAATAATATAAAATTCATTTGGCTAAGTTACTGTAGCTCAACATATTAGAGTATTAGTTAGGGGTGTTCATCCGGGCCGGATTGTTTCCCGGCCTGGTCCGGAACCCGGGAAACCGGATTCCGGTTCCGGGTTGTAAATCCGGAACCTGGTTTTTTTTTTTTTTTTTAATATCAAGCACATTCTTTTTCTAAAAAATCTAGACTAAGAAATATGCCTTTATCATCTTTCCACCTTATAACAAATCCCATCTAAGAAAGAAAAACTTGGGCCACATTTTTGTTTAAAAAAATAGTATATAGATCACATTTTTGTTATTATTACACTTAAATAATTTTGAAAGTGTAAATAATAACATCAGTTACATCATAATTATCAAACTCGTGAACACAAACTAAAAAAGAAAGAAAGAAAGAAAGAAGAAGAAGAAGAGAAAAAAAAAAAAAAAAACCGGGTTCCGGATTTACAACCCGGATTCATCCGGGTTTCGGCCCGGGTTTGAAACCCAGGTTCCGGTCCGGGTGTACCCGGGTTGGAACCCGGATGAATACCCCTAGACTATTAGTAGCAGCCTAACTAAAGTTTGGCCAAATTTTAACTAGAAAATTTATTTTTATAAATTTTGTTAGTCACTTTTTAGAGCAGTCTCAATACATTAGCCGAAGGTAAAAAATATGGATGATGAGAGCTATTGGGATAAAATCCAGCCAACAGTGGATTGGGCAAAGCATTTGAAAATTAAATTTTGCTATAGTAAGATATCGATAATGAATATTAAAAATGCTATATGAATTAATAAGGCATATTGATTAGGTTAAAATTTTTAAAAGTTGATACATGAATAAGCTAAAATTGTAAGAGAAAACCTAAGATCATCGACAAATGCATGTATTTATTTATATTTATAACATAATTTCTTTCTTCAGTTTATTATCTTTTGGTGCAATGGGTTAGCTAATTAGCTAGTTCTTACCTAGTTTTCTTTGCACTTTTATTCTCTCTATAAAATTATTTATCTCCACTTTTTCTTTACAAAACCCAAAAGCACCATCTCCGGCAGGCGGGAGCTACGAGCTAGGAGCTGGAGCTCCCCTGTTCTGCATCTCCCCTTTCTCCTCTCCATATTTATAGCGTTTTCTTTTAGTTTTTAACTTTTTTACACTTTATTTTTCTATAAGGTCAAAAAAACACTTTGAATCACTGTTTTCTAGTTACCAAATTCGTACGCGCCAAACCATCGAACTCCTCAGGCGCTGATCTAAATGATGGGCCAAGAAATACTTACGTCTAAAACAAAATTCAAATTTGATGCATACTGTAGATGAACCAAACATTTTTTTATGGGCGGTGCTACTCTCGCTCAGAGTGCACCGCTCAATCTTCCCATAGTTTAAAATTTATTTATTTATTATTTTTTTAATAATTTTTTTATTTATATTTTAAAATATTTTTAAAAAAATATAAAAAAAATATCAATACACTAATAGTCATTTCCTTAACTATTAAGTAAAGAAAAAAAATTTTAAAAAAATTGAAATTCATGAAATATCAAATTGAGGGGACAAATTGAGTGGATAAAGTAATATTTTATTATTATTATTACTTTTACAACATTCTCTCTCTTCTCTCTACATTTCTAGATCTATTTATTTCCCTTTCAAGAAACTAGAAACTGTCTTTTGGAATCTGTACACGACCTTTGTTTGACTAAGGAGCCTTGTCATCGCAGCACCACCACACCACCAACCCAAGTCTCATCAGCAACAACACCACCACACCAGTGCACCACCGCACTCCAATTCCAAGCATTGGAAATCGCATTTGGTGGCAAAAGAACCAAAACCCCCCTCTCTCGCTGAATCTATCCCTACTTTCGATTTCTTTTCCTTCGATCTCTCTACCCTCCGTCCTCATGCTGGTGCTCCTCCTCCTTTCTCCTTGAAGGTTTATATCCAATCTCAGCTCTTGTTTTTTGTCATAGTCCCCAAATGAAGGACATGAACTATGGGCCTTGGACTAGTTTAATTTCATTTACAATTTCAAATTCAGCATGTATTTGGATTACAAGATAGCTAGTGGGCCTTGGGCTTTAGTTTTATTTTCTTGTATCTTTTTAGTTTATTAGCATGGCCCATGTAGGAGTAATCTCTTTTATGTAGAGCCAAGGGTTATAGGGTTTAGGCATCGAGAAAGTTAATGCAAATGTTATTTCCTTTTCTCTTATCATCTTCTTCATTTTTTCAATAGAGGTGCTCTATTCAAAGTGATCGATTTCTATGTATTTCTTTTTAAGTAACTCGAGGTGTGTTACATTTTTCTTTGGATTTGTTTTTTTTATAGTAGTGGGTTTTGTTATTGAGTTTTTTACATGAGTTGTTACTAACTTTTTCATAGTTGTGGGTTTTGATTTTTTTCATCGGTAGACTCCGTCTTTGTTTATGTGACTATGTGAATAAACACTGCTGCTTTTGGTTCGGCGTTGGTTGGCATTTGGAAGTCCCTTTTTGCTTTTCGAGTCTATAAGAACTAAAGATTTCATTTCCAGATAATGAAGGATTTTCAGTCTTTAAAGTTTTGAAATATACATTGTAATCCTTCTTTGGGGGCGGGTTTTCACTTTCAGGGTCCACTGTGAAAGGTTCAGTGAATGGAATGACACTCTTAACCTGCAGAAGACACAAAAGTATCCAATAAAATCCAAATCTACAATTAGAAAGGGACCAAAAACATACCTTGGGCAGCTGTGTTCACAAGTAAAACTTGTTTAAGCTCAAGTGTAAATAAGTAAAACATGTAATGCAGATGTTGAGGTGGACAAGATTACTAATTTGGGGTTGATTCAAGCGGACCCTCCAATCTGTGAACTTTGCAATGTGTTGGTAAAGCTGCAAACGTGCAAATTGTGATTACTAATTAACATATAATAGGTAGAATGGTAAAATATGATAAAATTAAAAAAATTATTAATTAAAAAAATTAAATTAATATTATTTTATTATTAAATAATGAATAAATAGATAATTTAATATAGAGATTTGATGTGAATGGAATAACTAAAGTCAAATTCATCTCATATTATTTTATTATTATATAATAAATAAATAAATAATTTAATATAAAAATTTGATGTAATTGGAATAGCCAAAATTTGAGTCTAGCTTTGGCTATTCTAATGATTGCTCAGGGTTTAGTTTGGGGGCAAAGACAATATGATATTTCTCATCTTCATCTCATCTCATCATTATATTTTTTCAAATTTTCATACAAAATATAATAAATAATTTAACTTTTTCAAATCCCAATATAACTTTTTCAAATTTAAATTTAACTTTTTTAAATTTTAAAATTAAAAAATAATATTTTAAATTTTAAAATAAAATATAAAATTTCCATCTTACCAAAAGTTGGGAGTATGGCTAGGCCGATGAAATGCTCTACACTCCTAAGCCCAAGGAGGAAGCCTCTTTAAAGCATTCAGTTTTCGTGCATGTGGCTAAAGACAATTGGCTTTAGTATTCTGAGTTACGCTTCTTCAGAAACGTGCTGAGAAACCTAACTCAGTACATTAATAAAATTGAGAAACTTTTTATTATTATTGATGTGGCAAAAGCACAGTATTAAAAAGTTGTAAAAATGGTTATATATCAGTCATTTTTCTATTATACAACTTATTCTTACAATTATTTATATACTCATGTTTTAAAATAAGGGTATTTATGTAAAATAATGTTACTTTTATAAATTATTTTATAAAATATCCTTCATTTCAAATATAGTTATTCTATAAAAACAAATATAATTGTATAAAAAGTTATAAAAAAAGTGACATGTCTATCATTTTCCTTAATTAAATATGAGTTGAAAAATATTTTAATCATAAAAAAATCTCATCAAAATAAATTTACAAATTTGATGTTGTACGGTAATTTGTAAAACTGTCTAGTATATTACATCAAATCACATCAGGTTATAAATTTATTTTTATAGAATTTTTTTAATGCATGTAACACTTCTTTGTATGAGTTAAATTAGGAAGTCTTCCATGAGAACATTAATAAATATCAGGATTATTTTTGAATAAAAATATATATGCAATTTCGGGGACACGCCGATGCTGTGCTTTTGCCACGCCAATAATAATAAAAAGTTTAAAAATTCAAATAGTCCATTTTTCCCAAAAAATCAAAATCCATTCTTTTAAACTGGCCAAAGGAAATTTAGTAATTTTCCATCATTGGGACTGTTACATTTTTTTTTTCTCTCATTTCAAACGTTTTATGAATAAAAGTTCGAGTAATTCTACATAGAAGCCACTGTAGCAGTGTACTCGTTGTACTCACTGCATGGCTACCGTTAGATCTTTTTTTTTTTTTTTTCCATCTTCTCTGTGTGTGGTCTAAATGATGCCACATCATGTGTGTAAAATGGTTTCTTCAAACAGTGACTTCTATCTATATTTATTCTAAAAGTTCAGTTAAAAACTAATTTAATTGCGAAACAAAAATAGAAAAAGAAAATAAAAAATGAGGTAGATGGGCAAAAATGGTAGCTGAGTAGCATAATAGCAGGTTCCACGGCGAAAATCCGTTCTTTCCTTCCGAGCTAAAAAGCTAACCAGTCATTCTTCATACAACCGCCCTTTGGGAACTTGCGGCATCGTGGCTGATATGGCATACATCGTTTGCATTTTTCTCTAAAACAAAATAGTTGGTTGGCCTCCTTTCCATTTTATCCATCTTCACGAAAATTATCCTTTTCACTCTCTTAATTTTTCTTTCTTGTGCATCCTGCAGGTTCGACGAAAGTGAGTTTCAACATAGCACCACCACTCCTCTGTAGACCAGTAATCTTGCCACTGCCCAGCTCATGCAGCACCATTCCATGTTGCACATCCTCCACACGTATAACTTGCACCACCTTGTTGAAGCCAAGCCTCACGTAAAACACGCAAATCGTAGGCTCACGTTCGCGGCATGCATGCTACACCTCCACGTCGTCACTATCGGCAAGCTTCAAGCCGCAACCCATGGAACCCCATGCACGATAGCTCAGCCAGTCCCACCTCCAGGCCGCGTCCTCACCACTGCACGTGAACTCAGCAAATCGTGAACCAAGCACCTCCTCGCCGTCACTCTTGCACCATCAACACACACATATGGCCTCCAACTCACGGCACAATAGCCGAGCAACGTAACAAAACTTCCCTCACACGATATAAGCCACCAACGCCACCATCGTATGCCACCCTCTTCGCAAACTCATCACTGTGAGCCCTTGTTTCAGCTCCCGAAAATAGAGGATTTTCGTAGTCACAGCTAGCCAGCCACGGTGCCAACTTTCTCTCTTCACGTAGTCGTTACCTACCTAGAAAATATCGGCCGTCGCACCCATTCCCTTAGGTTAGCTGCTGTCGTCACACCGTACCTCCTCTCCTTTATGTTGCTCTCAGTTTCCTCCCGTAATCTCTCATCACGTTGCCTCTTTTGTTCACTCACCACTCTCTCGCTCTCTCTACGTAGTGCTCAGTCTGCCATTATTTACTAGTTAATTATACTAGTTAATTATAGAGAATATGGTACTGAATTTTGACCATTATTTGTTAATATATTTGAAAATTTCTTTGAATGACCTCATAAGTGACGGGAAATGAGTTGAAACGTCGTACCTCAACCACTTGTGCTTCGATGAGGGACCCACTTGATGTCGAAAACGTCATGAATTTTTCTAGATTTTTATTTCTCTCTTCTTCTTTTTTTTTTTTTTTCCATTTGCAAATTTCTTCTCTAATTTTTGGGTATGAGTTGTTGTCCGCTTTGTGGGTTTGGAGAATGAAAAAAGTCTGAAATGATTGGAAGAAATAGGGAGAATTGCAAGCGGATGACTTCGCAAAACCATGGCTATGTGGCTTCGTGGAAAAGATGAAGATAGTGACTTTGCAGAACCATGGGTTCGTAGGTAGTTTGTGGGTTTGTGGGTAGTTCGTTGGTTCCTCTAAAATTGACTGTGGAAAAGACGAAGGTTCCCCAAAAGACGGTTGTGAGTAGCATTTTTCAAAGCCAATTAAACTTGAGCCCAGAACTCTCACCAATTAGATGTATTCAAGGCCAAGGGAAAGGCCGTGAAGATTACGAAGAGATATGTAAAGGAAAAGTGACGGCTTTGGTTAAGGGCATCATCGATTCAGCATAGCCAAACGCTTCGACTTGGTAGGAGTCTACATTATGTAAAAATGTTTGTGGGTTCGGAAATCTTGAATTTTTAGTTTCTTATTTTGCGCCCTTTTACGCTTGATTTCGTCTGGGATATCTATTGTTGCCAAATTTCGGTGTTTAGTTTTAAATTCTGTTCCGTTATGGACGTTTCAGTCGCAATTTTCTGTTTCCATTTCAGATTATTTTTATAATTTTTTTGTGTTTGAATGATATTTTTATAAATTTTAAATTCATATGATATTTAATTAATTATAGAACATAAAATGTATTTATATACTTTTAATTTTTTTATAATTTTAAATATGTTTTTTCATTTTTTTTAAATATTATTATTTTTAATAATTTCTCTAATTTTCTTTTCTTTATTTTTATGTTTCAACTCAAGTTTATAATTTTTTTAAACTTATATTTATTTTATAAATCTTCAATTCGTCCATATATATATACACATATACATGATATACATATATATGTATTTATTTTATTAGTTGTTAGTTTATATATACATATAAATATTTATATATAATCTATAATTAATTCTGAAATAATATACCAGAATATATCCATATTAAAATATTTCATTTTAGTACTTAAATCGAAATGATCACTGAAACGGTTCCGAAATTTAAACATTAATTTTCCTTTTTTCTCTCTTAATACACTCTCATTGATTATGCTAGTAAAATCAAATATTTACATAATTTATCTTCAAAATATCTGGCATTGGATTATTGAATAATTTTAAAAAATATTCTATTTACAATCTCAAGATTGTATGTACAGATTTTTTATTAAATAAATAAAAATATCATTTAACGAGAGATAGTTTTATAATTTTTAAAATAGAATTACCTAGACTTTAGTCCCAGTCCCGTTCCCGTAGCATTGCTCATAATTATGGCTTGGATTACAGTATCAAGCACCCACCAGTCAAACCGCCCTCTCTTTTCCCATTCTCTCTTTCTTGGCCCAATATTCCTTGTTCCTCTCCCTCCCTCCATAACTTTTATCTTCCCTCTTCACCATTCTCTCCGTGTTTGCTTCCAGAAATTTGTTTGTCGTTTCCTTACTGGTGGTCGTCGTCCCAGGTGCGTGCGATTTCATTTTCCCTCTCTGCTTTTTTGTTTTCCTTGCTGGGCTGACTCTCTCTCTCTCTGTAGCAAGTGTCCTTGGGTACAATTTCGTGCTTCTTATTTGTCATTTACTGGTAAAATGTCAACCCGAAAACCCCTGTGATTTCATTGTGTTTGGCGCCCAGAGTGCATTTACAGAGTATTTCTCAATTTAGCTTCTTACATTTTCTTGGGATTAACTGGAGAAGTGGATTGATTATTGTTTGCATTGATGAGACTGTGTTGCTGTAAATATACCATTAGAAATTATCCAGTTTGTTCCCTTGAATCTTTTATGGTTTATACATTGCTGAAACTGGATTGATGTGTGTACTGTCTTGGCAAACCTTAACCTCAAGTCCGTTGTTTCATAATCCTAATGTGATATTGCTCATGAGAAGAACAAAATCTGGTTTCCATTTAGGCTAAAATTACCAATAGAAGCAGATTATTAAATTACAAAATGAATTTAATCAGGTTTTTCCACTCAAGTCCTGGGTTACGTTCATTGACACACAAAATACCAACAGGAATTTAATCGTGAAATTTTAGATGTGTTTAATAAAAAATTTGTAGTTATTAGTGTTAAATGACCATTTAAAATATGATTGTGTAAACAATAATTTAATTAGAGTATGATTATTAATTAACATATGATCGGTAGAAACACAAAATATGACAAAAATAAATTATATAAAGAAATAATAAAATATATTAAATTAATAATATTTTATTATTATATAGAGAGTAGATGGATAATCCAATGTGGGAATAGGTTTTGATTCTGGAATAGGCAAAAGGCAAAACATGTAATATTAACCAAATTTTGCCTTTGGCTTTACCTATTCCAATGCTAATGCTCTTAGTGTATGAGGTTTCTCTGTGCATCCCACATGCCTCTGTCGTTGAAGTGTTGGGTGTTGTTTGTCATGTGTCAATTGCACAATAAAGGAAGAAGATCATAAACAAGACTGTTCAAGTGAGATATGAAAGCATAAATTGATATTTCGCATATGATTTCTACTTATAAAAAAAAAATATTTCGCATGTGATTTCTGCTTTGGAAGTTAAGACAAGTTCAACAGCTAGGTTTGGGTGGAGTAACTACGTTCATGACGGATGTCTTGATACTAGAGGACTCTGTAAATATCAGTTGATAATATACAATACACAGAAGTTTATCTTTCTTAATAGGGAAAAATTCTTTTGGACATGAGTCGGCAGCACGATGTGTATTTGGTTCTCTTTGAACGCATAGTTGAAAAATCCTCTCTTTGGCTTTCATTTCATTCAATCAATGGGCTGCAAGATCCGACAAAAAGGATTCTACAAATTGCCTCTTAAGTTATTATTTTTTATTTTCATTTTTTCTCTTTTTAATTTTTACCCCTGCATTCCACCCCGCCCCGAATAGTAGTGGATCATAACTGTCTCTGGCAGTTTTCTTCAAAGATTCAATTCATTTTCTTTTCATTAATTCCCCTCTTGCATAAGCTATTTTTTGGACTGAGACAGTTCTACCATGATCTGACCCTGAAAATTTGGAGGTTAACACGCTGGAAATCATATTTGAGCAAGCTTGTTCTCTCTCCCCTTCCCCCCCTTCATTTTTCTTATCGCTTCTTTCTGAATTTATGTTCCTTTTACTATTTGCGCATTTGGGTTAGATGGGTTTACTTTTTATTCTATTATGAAATTTTCAGACTAATGGACTCTCGAGAAGAAATGCAGATGGCTAAACGTTCGATTGCTCAAGTAAGATGCCAAGAGCATGAGCTTCTTGTTTGGTGCAATTTATTTACTGGATATTTTTTAGGGTAAATGCACCTTCACCCCTGTTCTTTAATGCAGTCCTACTGATATCCTTGGCTTTATGATGGGTTCGTGGAGAAAAGCATTAAGTTATTGCATGGATTGGGATGATTGTTCAAATTGATAAATAAAAATATTTGTATCAGTACTTATTGTTATAGTTGCATTTCTTTTTACATAGAAAAGAAAAGAATGGGATTAATTCAATTATGATACGCTGGGAAATTACTTCCATCTGGCATGAAGAAGGAAAAAAAAAAAAAAGAAATCCCACAACACATTTGAAATGAAGAATAGGTGAGGGTGTAGTCTAGAACTGGTGAATAGGGAGGGTATAAAAATCAGCCCCTTCTGGGCATAAAAAACTTGACTTATTGTGCTTGTTAAGGGGTTATAGTTGTAATATTGCTGGTTGCGGAGAGCAGGCTCAGAAAAAGATGATTTTAGGGATGAATCTGATTGACCTTTATGACCCATGCCATGCACTTCTCTTCAAACTTAAATACGATGTTTATTCTGGTTTCTAAGGCTGGTGCAGATTGGCAGTTTTGGGGTTCAATTCCTGTGGCATATTCTGCATTTTATTGTCAGCATATGGTACTTTCTGTTGGAGGTAACTCATGTCGTCGAAAGTACCCTTATTTCTAGTGGACTACTGAAGAACTACAAAGCCCTTGATTTAGGCAAGCTCCGGTACCTCGCCATTGTGGTAGGAAGTGAAGAAGCTTACCAAACTGCTAAGGTCACTAAACTTTTACAGTGGCTGGAAGCAATTGGCATGAAGCATGTGTGCCTTTATGATATGGAAGGTAAGGACCCATGTATTTAACAAGGTGGAAATTCTTGAACAATTGCTGAGTGATGATGCAAAGGTTTGTATGCAACTATTTTAATGTAAAGGATGTGTATTATACCATCTTTGATGTTATAGGAGTATTAAAGAAATCAAAAGAAGCCATCTTGGAGAAAATGAACAATACAACAGTATCTCAGGTATTATTTTCTATCTCCACAGTAAAGTTACACTTTATCCTCAGTTTGCCAGTGTTCAGTGATGGAAGTTACTCACCATATTATGATCAATATGGTTTTGATAACTTCTCTTGCCATATAAATCTTCATTTAATGCTACATAGTTTTGATAAATTTTCTTGCCATATAAATCTTCATTTAATGCTTACTACAGCAACAGTGGAAATTCCTAGCTTGCTTTGAAATACACTTATTATTGAAATTTTTTGATGTGCATGCATGTGTATAGCGCACGTATGATGTGTATATATTATTCACTAGACTGTCAATAACTTTTACCTGTTGTTTTGAATATTTAAAAGAAAAAAAAAAAACCCCTTTTTGTGGTTATTCATTCTTGTCATGATGAAGGATAAATATATATACATAGAAATACATATAGATACAGCCCCCCTATATATATGCAAGTTTTAAACAAAGTCAGCATTATTTGTGCCCTCAGTATCTCAGAAAGCGTTCTCACCAAATTTAGCATTTATTGCCTGCAGGAAGCTGATGAAAATGATAAGCAACTTGACCAAAAACAGATGACTCTAGAATTTGCTTCATACTCTGATGGAAAGGAAGCAGTGGCAAAAGCAGCTAACTTACTTTTTGCCAAGTATTTACAATCAGCCAATTCTGGTGGAGATCCAGAAGAAAGAATATTTAATGAACCTCAAATGACTGAGGCGCTAAGAGCTGTTGGTTTGTTCTACTTTTCAGATGTGCTCAATGGTTTAGAGGATTGATTCTATTTCAGTTTTAATTTACAAACTTTTAGTATTTATGTTTACGGACTATCAGGTAGTGGAGGACCAGAACCTGACCTCCTCTTGGTATATGGACCTGCAAGATGCCACCTAGGTTTTCCTGCATGGAGGATTCGATACACTGAGATTGTGTGAGTATTCTTTCTTCTTGTAGTGTATTTTCTTTTCTGGGTGCGAATTGTGGCCAAATATTTTTGTGTTGCAGACACATGGGATCATTGAAGTCCATGAGATATGGTTCCCTAATAAAGGCCATTTACAAGTTTACCATGGTGCGCCAGAACTATGGTAAGTGGCTTTTCCTTTTGTTGTGCAATATCTATTTGAACTTAATAATATGAATGAGAACTAATGGTCAAACAAATTATTTAAAAATTTTGTTGTAAAAACTTAACACGGGTAATTTAAATTTGAACTTCCACTTTGATCTGGGATAGCAATATTTTCATACAGTTTTCTAAGTGAGCTTTCTTAAAATATAAATAAATAAAATGACTTTGCAGTGAAGTATTTATATTTGTGAAGTTATAGAATATGATAATCCTTACTGATGTAACTTTTCCTTTATTATCATAAGTTAACCAATTTGTTTCTTTCAGATTGGATCTGAATAAGTAGGCTGGATTGCATTTGTTTCTGTAATATGGCCATGTGGCTTTTTTTCCCGTATTCACTATAGGTTCTTGGAATGGGGTGGAACAGTAAAAATAAAACCATCTATTGAGTTTTATGGTGCTGCTATGTATAATTGGGTGATCTTCTTTTCTTCTTACAGGTAAGTGAGAAACTGTAGTTAGAGGTCATCATCTTGAATAAGTGGTGCCATTGAATACTGCAGGGATTCTCAAGTTTGTCCGCGTTGTATCAACTTTCGTCTTGTACATGTTGGCTGTTTGGACACAGGATATTTATATGCCCATAAGTGGATATTAACATACCTTCATGCTGCTTGGAAAAAATAATATCTCTACAGCTGAACACCTCCTACACCCCCGCTCATGACTGCATCATGTATAATGAGTCATCATCTTGTATTATTTATACTACTACTGTACACCGTTTCTAATTCCCTATTTTTCTCTGAGGATTTTTACTAGTTGTGAATAATAAAGTCTCAAATATCTGATGTTATTTTTTGTTCTTCTCCGAAACGGATGTTCAAACTTCAAACTGTAGGATTTATTTATTATTATTAGTATTATTAGTATTAGTGTTTTTTTATATTTAAACTAAGCAAAACCTATTGGTACTGATGTGATGATGTCGGCTTTAAGCAATTGTTGTTGCCTATCTTTCATATGCTACGTGTGAGCAAACAGAGTCCAAATCTTCTGTACATAAAGCCCACTTCCAAGTGCGTGACATATGTCACAACATAGAAATTACGAACAACAAACTAGAAATTAATCACCACCATAAGCTTGTATTAAGGGGGAAAAAAAAAACATGCACTATCACAGTACAGAAGCGCAAGGTCCACTATGTTACAGGTTATTGACCTTTATTCGACATCTACACAAGATACAGGAAGCAGAGCTACCCTTAGTCTAGACAGAGGCTGTCGACGGTGTTGGTGATGGAACCCAAACAAGATGATATACCGGGAGGAAATGGCATACTGGAGAAGACGAGCCGGGCTTGATCCCAAGTTGGCGAAAGAGAATGTGATCAGGGTCCCAATCAGACGTGTCCATGTGGCATACAGCAACTGCTTCCACCTTATGTTCATTCTCACCCCCTAGTAAAACCTTGAATATTTTGCTCCTTTCTATGAAGTGGCAGTAGAAAACTTTGTAAGGGTACTGCAAGGGATGACAAGCTACCCATTTAGGAGCATAAATTTCCTCTGAAATCCTCAGAACAGAGTAATTCTGTATTGAGACAGTTGCCACTGTGGTGTGGGTGATTGTTAGGACATCCAGGTTCGCCCATGAGCCCATGATGTTGTGTATAAAACCAAGCATGGACTCTAAAGAGGTAGCGCAGTGCTTGATCTCCCCTTTGGTGGGTAGAGATTCGCACTGTTGGAGTGTGTTTTCCATGGCCTGGGCACTGGGAGAACCTGGAAGGATTGAGTAAAGTTGAAGAACGTTTGAGAGTTGGGCCATTGAGAAAGGAATGGAATCAGCTTCTTCTCTTGGCAAGAAGTGGGGAAACTCTTGGATTGGAAAGCGGAGGGGCATTGTCTTCCCCACAAATAGATCATCCATGGTGAAAAAGCCAGACTTGAATGCTTCCGAGCGGTCCATGTGGGATATTGGCTTTGCTGCCATATGATTTTCATTCACCATGCCTGACTCTTTAGAGTCTTTCCCATCTCCATATGCACTAATGTAATCTAACTCTTTCACGTCTTGCGCACTTCTATAGCCAGCAATGTAAGGGCCCTGATCACTCTTCTCAGTGTTTCCAGCAATGTAATTGTCTTTTGCATCTTGTCTGTTTCCGTAACCAGCCTCATACTGTGATCTCTTTCCGTAACCAGCCCCATACTGTGATCTTTTTCCGTAACCAGCCTCATACTGTCTGTTTCCGTAACCAGCCTCATACTGCCTGTTTCTGTAACCAGCTATGTAAGGTTGGTTCATCTCTTTTTCTTGTGCCACTTCCACTTGTTGCAAGTTTTGATCGGCTACGTCCTTCACATCAGTATCAATCTGGCCACACTGCAAACAAGATTACAAATTTCGATGAGTTTTTTTAAGAAAACGTAAAACTCTAAAATAGTGTAATGTGCAGACACGAAACAAAAACTAACATGCTTTTTGTACTGCATCCCAGAGTTTTTCAATGCTTCTTTAGCACTTATGTAATTGTCTTTTGCATCTTTCCTGGTTCGATAACCAGCTATATACTGCCTGTTTCTGTAGCCAGCTATATAGTGCTGTTTGTTTCTATAACCAGCTATGTACTGTTCGTTCATCTCTTTTTGGTTATCTGCCTCCACTTTTTTCAAGTGTTTTTCAGCTACATCATTCATTCCATGAGCATGGTTCTGCTGCAAACAAAAACTCAAAGATCAGTGGCCACACTGAAGGAATCCAAATTAAGATCAACGTATTGAAGGTGCAAACTTCCAAAATGAAGTGTTATCGTGCAGATGCTGGAACAAAAACTTACCTGCTTTTTATTCTTCATCCCAGAGTCTTTCGAGTCTTCTTTTGTACCATACTTAGCTAGGTAAGTTTCTTCCCCATCTTGTCTGGTTCGGTAGCCAGTAATGTAATTTGCTTGTCTGCTAGTGTACCCAGCGATGTAGGGTTGGTTCATCTCTTTTTGGTTTGCCACCTCCTCTTGTTGTTCATCTACGTCCTTCACTCCATTAGCATGGTTCTTCTGCAAACAAAAAACTAAAAAGATCAATATATGGCCACACTGCAGGCAAATTAAGATCAACTTTAGATAACATATAAACTTTCAAATTAGTAAAGTGTGATAATCAGTTCTCAGGAATCACTAACATCCTCGGGAACGTTCTCCATCTCTGCGTATTTCGCGTCTAGATCTTTAGTACCATAAGCAGTGATGTAATTAGTGTCTTTCGCATCTTTTTTTGTCCGGTAAGCAGCTGCATAACCTGAAGCGTAACCAGACTGATCTTCCAAATTCTCTTTGGTACCGTAAGTAGATTCATAAGAATCTTTTGCAACCTTTTGAGTCCGGTAAGCAGCTGCATAACCTGATGCATAACCCGACTGATCTTCCAAATTCTCTTTGGTACCGTAAGTAGATTCATAAGAATCTTTTGCATCCTTTTGAGTCCGGTAAGCAGCAGCATAACTTGACGCGTAACCCGACTGATCTTCCAAATTCTCTTTGGTACCGTAAGCAGATTCATAAGGATCTTTTGCAACGTCCCTCGCTCCACTGATGTGGTCACACTGCATGCAAACAAATGATGCATAGGTAAAAAGTTAAGAAATGCTTAACTTCATGATCTGAAGCTCGAGATTATGGTACAAAACACTACATGCATGCATGCTATCGTGAGAAATTAGTATAAGGATTTACCCTTAAGAGCAACAGACAAAAGAGGAGGACCCCATATGCAAACCGAAGAGCCATATCCTTCCTACGAAACTGATGTCTCTGCTCTCTAGTTCAGTGTGCGAATTCTCAAGGAAACTATGCTAGCTTTTATAGCCATCCGATGGCTTTTTTTAGTTGATTGAAATAACTCGTCACAGAGAGAGAGAGAGAGAGAGAGAGAGAGAGAGAACATTTTAATGACGTAGGTTATTACATATCCATGTGCCTAGAAAGGCCAATAATTGACGGTTAAAGTACTATTTGCCAGTAGACTATTAACGCCAATACGAGATATAAATTGGTACAACGTGCGAGGAAACTTGGTAGATTAATCCCATGCACTTGGCCACTTGCTCGATATATAATCAGAGTATTCATTCCCATTTTCTTTTATTTTTTTATTTTTTTTTCCTTTTAAGAAGATTCATCCTCGATCCGAGTAAAGCATCTCAAGTTGTAAAACAGAAATTGTTTTTTTAACCAAAATCGAATAAAGTTGACGTAGAAAATAATATATAATTTCGCATGTGTGAATGTTCTATCCACCAAATATATATGAGCAGCAAACTCTTACATATTTTATTTAATAAGCAATATTTACAAATTGTACAATTTAAGGGAAATGTAATGTGATGTGGTAGGAGACCTCGGCAGCCATGCATGCCCATTAATTGAGAAGGGGCGGTCACTTGCATGCACGCCACCTTGTATGGGGAGTTGTAGGCAGGCTGTAACCTAGCCAAACTGAGCTGGTCTTTAGTTTGTTGAGCTCCGCTTGATTTAAAATATTTGAATTTGAGTTTGAGATTTTTATTTATTTTTTGTTCGAGTTCGAGTTTAAACTCGAATTGTTTATTTTTATTTTTTGAATAAGATCTAATAATTAATAAATTAGATAAAAAAAAATCTAATATTGAATTTAAATAACTAACAAGTAGAACCTCTATTAAATTATAAGATTTTAAAAATTTATCAATAATTAATATCTAACTAGTTAATATTTATCCATAATAACAATATATTATATGTTTACAAATATGATAACATACATCTATTTCATATGTGATTCTTACGTATTAGTATATGGAATTATTAAATTTTATCAATTAATTATTGTACAAATTATAAAATATAATAATGAATTATATTCAATATATAGATATGAGTAATTAGCTTATATATTATATATATATTTAAAAGAGCTTACATATTATATATTTAATTATAAAAAAACCTTAAATCGTCTGACATCATTATATAAACTAAAATCTTAAAAAACTAAAGTAAAAAAAAAAAGTGTAGCTACTATCTACATCTCAAGCAACAATAGTAGTACTTTATATAGCAAGGAAGAAATTAACGGCCCGGCCTGCGAATGATCTACATAGCTCAGAGACGTGTGCCGTCCGCTATCCGGCATGCTCGCCCCATGAGAAACAGTGATCGACGGCTACAAAGCTCATCTCAAGCAACAATAGTAGTACTTTATATAGCAAGGAAGAAATTAACGGCCCGGCCTGCGAATGATCTACATAGCTCAGAGACGTGTGCCGTCCGCTATCCGGCATGCTCGCCCCATGAGAAACAGTGATCGACGGCTACAAAGCTCTTCTCATGCATGTGAAAAACCGCTAGCTAGACGAGCGGCACCACTCAAGCATGCATGAAAAACCGTACCTCACATTATTTAATTAGGCCAAAATGATAACAAATTATTATTATTACTATTACTATTATTATTATTATTATATAATTGCTTAAGTGACCAATATTATTTAGGATATGTTTAGAAACATAACTGTTTTTAGATTTTTTTTTAAAAGTTTATTTATTTTTATTAATTACAAATAGTTCACTACTATTTACAAATTATTCACTATTATTTATAAATTATTCACAGATGATTTGAAATACTATTAAAATCCAAACGAAATCTTAAAATCGTAATAGATACATATATACATGAAATTGATCTCTTTAATATATATAGTATTAAGAATATAATATAAATAATTAAATTTATCTTTATATTCTTTAGAAAAGTAATAATTTCACATATGGCAAGCTAGCTATTTGATCAATTAGTATCTTAAGACTTGGGAGATGCCTCTTTTACTGATTTTTATTTGTTTGTTGGTCGACCATGGCAGTACTAGCTAGTGAATTTAGCTGCTATCATCATATATATGACTCCTCTAGTTAAATATTTATTTGCCGGGAAAATAAAGAAAAGTCCAAGCGAATGATGCTGAATCTTGGATCAAACAAATTTCAGATTAGTTTAATTGAAAGATAAAACAAAAAGATTAACATGATGAAGATGATCTCATTGATCTGTTGAATGAATCTTATCCACGGCAACGGAAAGTCAGAGACTTTTTTTGTTCATTTTCTTTTCTATTTTTAAATTAATTGCTAGATCAAACCTTATCATTACATTTGCCAAATAAATTTTAAGTGTCTACAAGATTCAAATGATTCGTTGAAGACCTTAGAAGATGTCGACGTACCAATCCACTACAAGAAAACTGGTTATTTGCAGCCAGTTAATTCTAGCGAAATAATTATTTATAGTTAAAATAAATCTGTTTTAATCACAAATAGTCTTTTCGTCGCAAATAAATAACTACAACTATCCCTTTTTCTTGTAGTGATCACGACAAATTTATGATATATACTCTGTGAAGATGAACATGATTAACCAAGTTATACCTCGGAAGTTAATAAATAGTTAATAAATAGATGTTATTTTTTTTTATCTTAAATTTTGTCATCCCTAATCATATCAATAATTGTGATTTAAAATGATAAAAGAATTAAGGATGATGACGATGATGAGTAACATTATTTAACTAATTAATAACTCATGATATCAAATGAAATGGACGTATGAATACTTAATTAATAATCGGCATGGCGTTGAGATCTCATCATATATACCTGATCAACCCTTAATATAAAAAACGAACCTCAGTGATAATAGCCTTCTATCCTCCAATCATAATTTCAAACTGACCACTGAAATTTGACTTTTATAATCCCCCCCCTAAAGATCTGAAAATAAGAGATAAATACGTGCTTGCTGCTGCACTCATAACCTGTTTGAAATCACAAGCACGGCTTTCAGCTGATCACAAGTAGTATGGCTGAGTCACCCAACCTTGTGTGTGTGCGTATATAAATATATATATATGTATATATATATATATGTATGTATTTTTTATTATATAAGGGACAAAATGTTAATTTGACAAAAGAAAAGCATTAAGAAATTTTTAGAGATCAGCCAGGTGCTGGATTTCAGATTACATTATATACATATATACTTTATTTATTATATACATTATCTACATATATACATGATACATATATACATATATATAACATGATTTATATATGTTATATTATTATATGTTGCATACATTCTCCTCCATTAGGTACGTAATCTGATCAGAGTATGGATATATGGCCCTCTCATTCTACCTTAAAATACCATGTCAATCAAAATTAATGTTTACGCATGTAATTTTAATTACACGGCATGTTGTGATAGGATGTGAATATAATTACAACGTTCATATCGATACAACTCGAAGAGTACCTAATATTTCAACACTGAACCTCTAGTTTAAATTTTTAATTAAGAGCTAGCTATTGATCCCTTAATTTATCATTATTAAGAATTGGTATTCCTTGTTTATGGGTCTAGCTCTTCCAACAAGAAATTGTCCTTGTGTAACTTAAGGCTTCGTTTCGATGGTAAGAATATTTCAGAACATTTCTGAATAGTAAGAAAATAGTTTGTGAATAATAATGAATATATAATTTATAAATAATAATTAACTGTTTGTGAATAGTAGTAAAATAATATGAGAATATATAAAACAGTTGTGTTCCTAAAACTCGCTGACAGTTGTATGGATCGAAGGACTGTACGTATGGGTAGCTTGAGAGCTGCCATGGAGAGTTAAGAATTGAGAAGCCTTTGGCTTCAAGCATGCACTAGCTTGATCGTGTTTTGCAAAACAGTGCCGGGAAATGTCACTTTTACGAGAGCATTGCAGGATCCTAAACCCCGATTCTTAGGAGATGTGACATAAAACCATAATAAATAAATAGTAATGCTAGAGATATAAGCTACAAGTTTTATTATATAACCTTTATAAACTCGTGTGTCATAAAAAAAAAAGGTAAGTCAAAACTATATATATATATTACATATATAGTGATGTAACACCAATTATATGACCGATTAATTAGTCATACATAAATAAATGTAATTAAAGAATAAGAATGCTCTAGGCCCTCTAGCCTCTAGGCAGTACTGTTTTTTAGTTTACTTATTGAGTTTTTTTATGAGTAATATACTTTTACAGTTATTTATGTAATTTTATTTTAGTGGAGGATAATTATGTAAGACTTTAAATTCAAATAATATTTTTCAATATTTCTAATGAAATGATATTATCACATGAGTTCTCCTACTAGGCCATCTGAAACTCCTCGCTCAAATGATCCTCTTGACATGTCACCATCAAATGATTTATTTAAAAAAAAAAAAGAAATCAAAACACGGGTGTCAAAGAGTACAAAAGAGAAACTCTAGGTTCCCTTTATTTCTTTTGTGTTTATGTTCTTTTTTTTCTTAATAAGTCATGTGGTGCCACATGGTGGTATCATGTCAAGAAGACCATCTAAACGGTAAATTTTAGATGGTTCAATAATATTTTTCTATCACATTAATTAATTATAAAATAAGGTGTAGTATATGATTATTATTTTTTATTGTTAGGCACTCAACATCTTTGGGCATATGTAACCACTTATAACCACTCTATTTAAGGAGGGATCATGCGAGTTGAGTGATTTATACCTTAAAAAGTTTCCATCTTCTAAGAAGAAAAGTCATAGGCAGCGAGATCCTCCCCATTCCATCAAAGAATCCCTAGGTGGTTGTGTTGTTATAGTTTAAGCAGTCGTTCTTATCTCTTATTGTGATTTTTTTTTTTTATAATGCTACTTGATCACCGACATTTCTAATTGAGAAAGCTGACTGACAAGTGCAAAATGCACTTTTTTATTTTTATTTTTTGTTTTTATTTCAACCATTTTTTATATATTTTAAAAAATATCAATTCACTAATAATCATTTCTTTAACCATTAAGTTAAAAAATTAAAATCACAATCGATCAATTTTATCGGTCTAAGTAGAATTTTTCTTGTTTTTTTTAAACCCACGACTGTTGAGGTAAACTCTTATCTACAATTTACCTATTTATTTGTTAATTTCTTCTAATTCCCTAGAGGCTAGAGATGGAGGAAGAGCTTATAAAAAGTATCTTAGGTGATAGGGAGTTGAATTTATAATCTTCTTCTTCTTCTTTTTCTTTTAATAAAAGGTTTATAATCTTGACAAGAAAAACAAATTGATATGCTTTCTTTCTTGTCAACGATTCGATAGAGAAGATATAGGGAGATTATTTAAACTGATGGACAATCCATTAAGATAATAGAGTTACTGTATAATTATCATTAGTCCCATATTGTTTCCTTTATGTATAATTAAACCTACAAAAAAATTTCACAAAAATAAATCCATAAAAATATTTTACAATCTAACATACCATAACAAGCCACTTTGTAGGTTTACAGTTTACTTTTATGAGACTTTTTTGTAGTTAAAGTATTTTTCGTGAAAAAAATTTCCTAGAACACAAGGACCAATAATTATGATAAATTCTTTTCTTCGAATATAGATTACACGCTGATCATGTAAGATGTTGGAGTTCTCACTTTCTCGAGGGTTATGAGTCATGACATCTACTTAGACCAAGATCCGTAACAACACAAGTTGTTCTATGTTAATCTAAAGCAATAGATAACAACTTCACCTAGAAGAATCAAGCATGACAACCCAAAACAGCTAGCCCTTGAAGATCAGATTGAGCTTAATTTAATTGAGGTGAGAAATACAAGTGCCGCTTGACATGTATCATTTGATGAAATATCATATGCAAACTTGAGGCAACCTGAGAGGCTAGATATCTGTTCGATAACAAATTGAACTCAAAATTGTTGGGATTTCGCATGAGACAGAAAATAAACCCAGACTATAGAGAGACAAGATTTAAGTGGTTTGGCAACTGCATACGTCCACTGTTGCTGTGCTTCATTATGAAAACCGAAATTACAAACTCTCTCTGTTTCTGTCACTCACTTGCACCACTATACACGCTGCACACTCTCTCTTTGCACACACTTACAACACTTCTATTTATAGCAACAAAGAGAAATAAAATGTCGTTGGAGTAGTTGAGCAACCACAGAGCAGCCGCACCTTTTGATTTTGGTGCATTCGGTGCTCTGTTTTTCTTGGTGCATTGATGAGGCCGGTGATTGCATGAGACTTTGTCTCCATCCGTAACAATCTCCCACTTGGAGACAAATGAGTCTTCATGTCTTCATAGCGTCACAGCAACTTCAAGTCATGCCTCAAGTATGGAGACCAACTGAAACTATACACAGCTTCAGTTTGTCAGCAATAACTGCTTTTGTGAGCATGCCTGCTGGGTTCTCTGTTCCTCGAATATTTTTAAGTATCAGCTGTCCACTATCGAGAAGAGATCGAATAAAATGGTATCGCAACTGTATGTGTTTTGTTCTGGAATGAAAGGCTAGATTCTTTGCAAGAAAAACAGCACTCTGACTATCACTGTGCAGAATACCTTTTTCATGCTTCTTTCCCAATTCTTCCAAGAATGACTGCAACCAAAACATTTCCTTCCCTGCTTCAGTTATTGCAACGTATTCGGCTTCTGTAGTTGAGAGAGCAACAATCTTCTGCAACTTAGAAGCCCATGATACAGCTGTACCACCCAGCATATACACAAATCCAGTAGTACTTTTCCTGCTGTCAACGTCACCTGCTAAATCAACATCTACATATCCCTGTAGCTTTAAACTTGCTTTTGTAAAGCATAGTGACGTATCTGATGAGTCTTGTAGATATCTCAAAATCCACTTGACTGCTTCCTAATGCTGCTTTCCTAGATTACTCATGTACCTGCTCACAGCTCCCACTGCTTGTGCAATATCTGGTCTTGTATAGACCATGGCATACATAAGACTACCAATAGCAGATGCATAAGGTATTCTGTTCATTCATTCTTACTCTTCTTCCATCTTTGGCGATTGATCCTTAGTTAGTCGAAAGTGACTAGCTAAGGGTGTGCTTACTGGCTTCGCCTTATCCATGTTGAACCTTCTGAGTACCTTCTTCACATATTCCTCCTGTGAAAGCTTAAGAGTACCATTAGCTCTGTCTCTAATGATTCTCATACCAATGATTTGTTTTGCAGTACCCAAATCCTTCATCTCAAACTGCTTTGACAACTGCTTCTTCAGCTTGTTGATCTCCCCGATGCTTGATCCTGCAACGAGCATATCATCCACATACAATAGTAGAATGATATAAGAGTTGTCAAAATTCTTTATATAACAACAATGGTCTGCCTGCAGTCTTGTGAACTCATTACTGCACATGAAGTTGTCAAACTTCCTGTACCATTGTCGTGAAGCTTGTTTTAGGCCATACAAGCTCTTCTTCAATTTGCAGACTAGATTCTCCTTTCCCTTCACTGAGAATCCTTGTGGCTGGTGCATATAAATGTCTTCCTCCAAATCGCAATGGAGGAATGCGGTATTCACATCTAACTGCTCAAGATGTAGATTTTTTGCAGCCACAATTGCCAATACTAGCCTGATTGTGGTCAACTTTACAACTGGGGAGAAAATGTCTATGTAGTCGACACATTTCTTCTGCTGAAACCCCTTCACGACCATTCTGGCTTTGTAGCGCTTGCTACTATTGTGCTCTTCCTTGATTCTATACACTCATTTGTTTTGCAAAGCCTTCTTGCCTTTTGGAAGCTTAGTCAGCTCCCATGTCTGATTTGACATCAGTGAGTCCATCTCATCTTGCATGAATTTCTTCCACTTGATTGAATCTTCAATTTGTAATGTTTCATCATAACTTTCCGGTTCACCACTATCTGTTAGAAGAATATAGTGTAGAGATGGTGAGAACCGCTGTGGTGGCCTAATCGTCCTTGAAGATCTTCGAATGGCAGTGGGTGATGTGCTTTGTTCTATCTGTGGATCATCATTCTCTTGATCCTCGATCTGATAAGTGTTGACTCGAGTAACATCAAAGTCAACAACCTCAGGCTTCTTTGGCTGCTCCTCAGGTTCAGCTTGTGACCTAGCTTTGTATAGAACCTGCTCACTGAATATCACATTTCTACTTCTGATGATTTTGTGATTTTTATCATCCCAAAATCGATAGCCAAATTCTTCATCCCCATAACCGATGAAAAACATTTTCTAGATTTAGCTTCTAACTTGTTACGGTCAGTAGAATCTATGTAAACATATGATACACAGTCAAAAACTTTCAAATGAGAAAGATTTACCTCTTTTCCGCTCCAGACTTCCTCTAGCAGATCAAATTTCAAGGGAACTGATGATCCCCGGTTAATTAAATAGGCTGCAGTGTTAACTGCTTCAGCCCAAAAACATTCAGGCAATCCTGAATTCAACCTCATGCTTCTTGCACGTTCATTTAGAGTTCTGTTCATGCGTTCAGCTACGCCATTCTGCTGCGGTGTCCCGGGAATAGTTTTCTGAAATCTAATCCTATTTCCAGCACATAATTCTTTGAAATCTCCGTCAATGTACTCAATTGAATTGTCTAACCTCAGACATTTCAATTTCAAGCCTGTTTCATTTTCAACCATGGCTCTCCACTTCTTGAAAGTGTCAAATGTGTCGGATTTATTTTTCAAAAAATAAACCCATACTTTTCTGCTTGAGTCATCAATGAAGGAAACATAATACCGTGATCCTCCAAGAGAAGCGACTAGGGATGGCCCCCACAAATCTGTGTGCACCAACTCCAACTTTGTAGACTTTGGAGTTCTCCCATTTTTCAAGAAACTAACTTTTTTCTGTTTCCTGAAAATACAACCTTCACATATGTCGAAATCAGTTGATTCCAACCTTAGTAGCTTCCCTTTGGATAATAGTACTTTCATCCCTTTCTCACTCATGTGACCAAGCCTTTGATGCCATAGGTTTGCATTTGTATCAGCAATTGCAACAGTATCTCTAATACTTGAAGTCATATACAAAGTACCTGTTTTTGTGCCTCGAGCTATTACCATAGCTCCCTTCGTTATCTTCCACGTGCCACCGGTAAATAATACCGAATGCCCATCAGCATCAAGTTGTCTTACAGAAATCAGGTTCCTCATGAGCTTAGGAACATGTCGCACCTTTTGTAGCAACCATGCACTTTCATTGGGCAGATTGATTCGTACATCTCCCATGCCTTTGATGTCCAACGCTTTACCATCTACTAAGTACACCTTCCTGAAATTGCCAGTGACATAATTCTGCATGATTTCTCGGTGTGCTGTAGTGTGGAAGGAGGCTCCTGAATCCAACACCCAAGATTCAATTTGGCTGTCGACGGAAAGGAGTAAGGCATCTTGGAGGTCTTCTATTGTGGCATTGGCAGATTCATGTCCATTCTTCTTCTTTGCTTCCTTGCAATTATTTCTGAAGTGGCCAGTCTTGCCACAATTCCAGCACTGTACTTCTTTTCCGGACCTAGATTTACTTCTACCTCTTCGAGACTTTGACCTGCCCCGATTTGAACTTTTATTGGCTCCTCTACCTCTCGTCTCGAGGTTTAAGGCAGAACTGGAAGTTGATGCTTCACCTGCATCTCTTCTGTGAACTTCCTCACTAAGAATATGGTCTCAGATATCTTGGTATTTCATTTTTGTTTTGCCATAAGAGTTGCTAACGGTTGTTCTCATGGCCTCCCAGCTTTTTGGCAGTTGAGCCAAAGCAATCAGCGCATGTACTTCATCATCCAATTCAATTCCTACTGAGGCCAATTGATTGATGATGGTGTTGAACTCATTCAAATGTTGAATAACTGGAGTTCCTTCTGCCATTCTCAAGTAGAATAGCTTGTACATCAGGTACACTTTATTGTTAGCAGATGGCTGCTCGTACATGTTTGATAGAGCCTTCATCAGATCTGCTGTGGTCTTTTCCTTTCCCACATTGTGTGCAACTGATCTTGACAATGTTAGTCGAATGACTCACAACACTTGTCTATCAAGGAGACTCCACTCTTCATCGCTCATGTCAGTTGGCTTTGTTTCTAGGAGTGGAAGGTGTAGTTTCTTCCCATAGAGGTAATCCTCTATCTGCATTCTTCAATAGGCAAAGTCTGTATCGTCAAATTTCTTGATACCAGCGACTTTAGTTTCCTCTCCAACCATAACTTTACAATTGAGTCCAAATTTGAAGAAACAAAGATTACCGCTATGTCCGGAATGCTCGAATTAGCTGGAAATGAGTCCGAAATCGTGAAAATCAGATCAAAATTGAGCTTAAACAGGGCAAAACAATTTCTGCCAACCAGAGTGCGACACGTGGCAGGCTGAAACGGCTCGGCTTGGCTTGGCTGGATCGGGTCCGGGTCGGGTCTGGATCGGTGGGCCGGGTTGATCCGTCTTCAACCTCTGGAAGGTGCGTGCGGCGCATGTGCGAGTGGGAGGCGCGTGTGCATGGACGGCGTTGGCGGGTGCGGCGCGTGGCTGACTCCGGGTTCCGTTTGAGACGAAATTTTCACCAGAAATTTCGTCTCGATCTGTGTAATCTAGTGGTATTTTTAAAACTTGATTTCGATCAAGTTTCAAGAATGAGTTTTAAAAAAAAAACTCCCGTCCTCCAACACGCTCTGATACCAGTTGTTGGGACTTCGCACGAGACAGAAAATAAACCCAGACTATAGAGAGACAAGATTTAAGTGGTTCGGCAACTGCCTACGTCCACTGTTTCTGTGCTTCACTATGAAAACTGAAATTACAAACTCTCTCTATTTCTGTCACTCACTTGCACCACTATACACGCTGCACACTCTCTCTTTGCACACACTTACAACACTTCAATTTATAGCAACAAAGAGAAATAAAATGTTGTTGGAGTAGTTGAGCAACCACAGAGCAGCCGCACCTTTTGATTTTGGTGCCTTTGGTGCTCTGTTTTTCTTGGTGCATTGATGAGGTCGGTGATTGCATGAGACTTTGTCTCCATCCGTAACAAAAATTAATATTTATGTATGTTTAATTACATGGCATGTTGTGATAGGATGTGAATATAATTACAACATTCATATCCATACAACTCGAAGGGTACCTAATATTTCAACACTGAACCTCTAGTTTAAATTTTTTTACAGAGCTATTGATCATCAATTACCTTAATTTATCATAATTAAGAATTGGTATTCCTTGTTTATGGCGCTAGCTCTTCCAACAAGAGATTGTTCTTGTGTAACTTAAGGCTTCGTTTTCATGATAAGAATATCTCAGATCAAATCTGAATAGTAGGAAAATAGTTTGTGAATAATAATAAATAGTTTGTGAATAATAATGAACTGTTTATAAATAATAGTGAAGTAATATGAAAATATATAAAAACAATTGTGTTCCGAAACAAATCCTAAACCTCGCTGACAATTGTATGGATCGAAGGACTGTACCTATGGGTAACTTGAGAGCTACCATGGAGAGTTAAGAATTGAGAAGCCTTTGGCTTCAAGCATGCACTTTATCGTGTTTTGCAAAACAGTGCCGGGAAATGTCACTTTTACGAAAGCATTGCAGGATCCTAAACCCCGATTCTTAGGAGACGTTACATAAAACCTTTATAAATAAATAGTAATGCTAGAGATATAAGCTACATGTTTTATTATATAAGCTTTATAAACTTGTGTGTCATAAAAAAAAAAAAAAAAAGGTAAGTAAAAACTATATATATTACATATATAGTGATGTAACACCAATTATTTGACCGATTAATTAGTCATACATAAATAAATGTCATTAAAGAATAAGAATACTCTAGGCCCTCTAGCCTCTCGGTACTGTTTTTGAGCTTACTTATTGAGTTTTTTTTTATGAGTAATATACTTTTACAGTTATTTATGTAATTTTGTTTTAGCGGAGGATAATTATGTAATATTTTAAATTTAATTAATATTTTTCAATATTTTTAATGAAATAATATGATCACATGAGTTTTCCTACTAGGCCATCTGAAACTTCTTGTTCAGATAACTCTCTTGACATGGCATCATCATACGGTTTATTTTTTTAAAAAATAAATAAATTCAAAACAAAGGTGTCATTGTCAAAGAGCACAAAAGAGAAAGATTGAAACTCTAAAGTCTCGTTTGTTTTCACATATGAGATGAGATGAGTTGAGTTGAAATAAAAATTGAAAGTTGAATAAAATATTGTTAGAATATATTTTTTTAATATTATTTTTATTTTGAGATTTGAAAAAGTAGAATTGTTTATTTTATTTTGTATGAAAATTTAAAAAAATTGTAATAATTAGATGAGACGAGTTAAGATGGATTATGAAAACAAACGAGACCCGTTCCCTATACTTCTTTTGCGTTTGCATTTTTTTTCTTAATAAATCACGTGGCACTACATGGTGGTAGCACGTCAAAAAGACCATTTAAGCGGTAAACTTTAGATGGTCCAATAATATTTTTCTATCACATTAATAAATTACAAAATAAGGTGTAGTATAATATTATTATTTATTATTGTTAGGCACTCAACATCTTTGAGCATATGTAACCACTTATAACCAGTCTATTTAAGGAGGGATCATGCGAATTAAGCGATTTTACGTTAAAAAGTTTCCATCTCAACTTGTAAGAAGAAAAGTCATAGGCCGGAATGGATAATAATAATTTTGCCCGAGTACAAGAACAGCGAGATCTCCCCATTCCATCAAAGGATCCCTAGGTGTTTGTTTTGTTATAGTTTTAAGGCCTAGTTTGGATCATGAGAAATAAGAATACCTCACTACTATTCACTATTTTATTATTACTTTTCACCTATTATTTTCTACTATTTAATATTTTATCATTACTTTTTCATTACGTTTACTCACTATCCAAACGCAACTTTAAGCAGTCGTCTTATCTTTTATCGTTTTTTTTTTTTAAAACCCACAACGTTTGAGGTAAACTCTTATCTACAATTTACCTATTTATTTGTTAGTTTCTCTAATTCCCTAGAGCCTAGAGATGGAGGAAGAGCTTAAAAAAATTATCGTAGGTGATAGGGAGTTGAATTTATAATCTTCTTCTTCTTTTAATAAAAAGGTTAATAATCTTCACAAGAAAAACAAATTGATATGCTTTCTTTCTTGTCAACGATTCGATGGAAAAGATATAGGGAGATTATTTAAACTGATGGACAATCGATTAAGACAACAGAGTTACTGTTTAATTATCATTAGTCCCACATTGTTTTCTTTTTGTTTAATTAAACCTACAAAAAGATTTCACAAAAATAAATCCATAAAAATAACTTTATAATCTAACATACCATATCAAGCCACTTTGTGGATTTACAGTTTACTTTTACGAGTTTTTTTGTAGCTTAAGTATTTCTCGTGATAAAATTTTCCTAGAACACAATTAAAGACCAATAATTATGATAAATTCTTTTCTTCGCCTAGTATATATTGCATGCTGATCATGTAAGATGTTGGAGTTCTCAATTCTCGAGGGTTATGACATCTGCTTAGACCAAGATCCGTAACAACACAAGCTGTTCAATGTTAATCTAAAGCAATAGATAGCAACTTCACCCAGAAGAATCAAGAATGACAACCCAAAACAGCCAGCATTTGAAGATCAGAGCTTAATTTAATTGAGATAAGAAATACAAGCGCCGCTTGACATGTATCATTTGATGAACTATCATATGCAAACTTGAGGCAACCTGAGGATATCTGTTTGATAACAAATTGAACTCTGATGTTCCCAAGACATGAATGGTTAGGAAAAATATCGGAATTCAATATTCAGTTTCTAGCACGCCATCGATGAGTCCAAACTCCATAGCCTGCAATTAGAGGCAGCAACCGCAAGAAAACTGTTAGTTTTGGTGGAGAACATGTACTGGAGCAGTAAGAGTCCAGGAAAGTTGGGATAAGGAAAAAAATTAGGAGCAGAGAATGGAATCTCTTTCATTGTACTGGGCTTCGAATCTCAAATCTTGAGTATGCAGGGTCTACACTCATTACGTCTCAAAAGCAATATCTTCATGAGGTACCGCTTAATTGGTCTATAAAGTTCTAGCGATTCAGACAACTTAAACTTCCATTGGCCATTTCCTTTACTCATCTGAATAATACGCAAGTAAATAAGACAGATTAAATAGGAAAACAGGCCGAGCAACATTACCTCAGAAACAGACAAGAAACGGTCCCTTTCAGTGTATTGTTGCACTTTCTCAAGAGGTTGACCAGTAAAAGCAGCATACATTTTGTCAATTTTCTGCATAATATTACCACACAAAGAAGAAAAGTACAATTATGTTCTGGAAACAGATATTCTAGAAATTGGTAAATTCATTTAGGGGTGGAGTATGGAAAATAATCCTAATCTCAATTGTTATGGAAATTGTAAAATGCACTAACGCTACATCGATATTTTCTGTCAAAGCTCTGGAAATCATGCAAGTTTTAGATCATCGGCTTTTACTAAAAGGCAAGAATGCAGCAAAAGGACATAGGTTCCTTGTTAATCATTCAACACTTCTTATGATGATCAAGTCATTTGTATTTACTAGTCCCATGAAGGATTAGCCTGGTTTTTCTAACAATCATGATGCATATCTCAATCGTCACCTTCACTGCAGGGCAGAGTGAAATTAATCTGAACAGTCCAGCCCAGTACAATGGTAAACCTAACTTTCAATTTCTCGAATGCTCAAATCTTATATTTCAAGTTATGTGAGTCATGTTCTTCATTTTTTATTCAAATTGGAGAGAATATAAGAGGCATCATTTGAACCACATTCTAACTGTCCAGAGATAATTCAGAACATGCAACTGAGAGGGAAAGGGAGACTAACATGGCGAGATTGAACTGCTTCGTTCACTTGGCGCCTCACATCCTCCACATGACCCTGTAAGCAAATATATCTTAGCAAAAGAATCATGCCACATCTACCAACATCTGAAATTAGCTGTATCACAAATGCCAGTGAGAAGACATTTATCGATTGAGTTACGCAGAGGGACCACTTCACCCAGCCATACTCATATTGTCAGGACATGAGATGGTTAAGAATGGAACATCATTGAAAAGCAAAAGAATCTGATACTAGGGCTTGTACACTATTGTGATTTTCTATTATCAAATCACTGTAGATAGGAAAACTAATGTAAACATTAACTTTCTAATCTCAAACACCAGCATAATTATAAAAAGCGAAAGGACAAAAAAAGGCAAACATAAAAGAGGAAATGAAATTGGATTGGAAAAATGGTATATCCTGTGACAAGCATCTCCTTTTCATAAAATACACTAAAAGGCAATTCATACCCCACATCCACCCTGTGGTTGATGTATCATAATACGTGCATTTGGCATTGCATAGCGCATTCCCTTTTCTCCACCAGCAAGAAGAAGTGCGCCCTGGCTTGCTGCTACTCCAAAACATACTGTGCCAACCTTAGGCTTTATCTGAATATATGAGTTAATATATGCTCTCAGAGTGAGAAATCAAATAGTTTTCTTTTACCTTTTTTTTCAAAGAGAAACAAGAATGATAGTTGTATACAAAGTAATGCCATTTGCAAGATGGAGTATCTCGCAATACATGCTTTTACTTACAAGTAACATAAAACATCTAATGACCGCATAATCCAATTCTGATAATCTAATACCAAATAGATAATCAGATGAACAGTTAGCGCGCTAGCCTTAGTGCTTAACAGGATTGTATGAGTACATGGGAAGCAACTGTCAATATCCAGTGACAGTCTGGTAACTTGCTCTTACAATTTAAAGGAAGATGATCCTTCTGTTTGTAATCTATAAACTACGGTTTGCATGAGCATGGGGACAAAAAGCCCAATCACAGAAACGTTATCAGTTGTTCCCCCGCTTGTCTTGAATGTCCCTTATAAAAACTAATAACTACCTATCTTTTTGTTTCCTTAGCAATCTTCTTCCTTTAGATTCCTTCTACATAGGTTCTTTTTCTTAAATTCAAGTTACGTATTTTGGTCAGTAAAATGGTCAAGCCACCTTTTGGAATTAGCAAAGCATGAAATTCACATACATTGGCATGTTACTTACCTTTGTGCTCCTCATTTGATCTATTTTCTCCTTTTAGATCTCCTCCAATCATTTCAGTCACTTAGACAACAGTTTAATTCATCATTATTGCTTTCAAATTGAGGATTATTGGGAAAAAAAAAAGTGGGCTTGATTTGCACTTAACAACTTTATATGGGATTTCTAAGACATAATATCACAACCATTGCATATAAGGAGATACGCCAATACAGTGTTTATGATTAATCAAAATTTTCTCAGCATTTCATAGGTCATTACAATACCAGAGTACCAAGAAAAAGTTAATATTCTGCTAGAGGTAGCAAAGACTAATAATTTTTCAATTACTAAAGGTGGCAAAAACTAATTAAGAAAAAAGGAGCACAGAAATGCAACAGTTTTCTTTTTAATCTTACCCAAGACATGCAATCATATATGGCCAGCACAGAGTATGTACTTCCACCAGGGCAGTTCAAATACACCTGACAAGGTACAGGACTCATTCATAAGCTGTAAAGAGTTATCTTTATAAATAAAAATAAACTAAACAAAACATGCCGTAGAAAATTGAGTTTACACTCCCAATGCATCAATTCAAAGATTACTATCAACACAACCACACCAGAATATCTGCATCCTCATCAACAGTTGCCAGAGTTACAAGCTGTGATATGACTCGCTGAGCCACCTGTGAGGTGACTGGCTGCCCAATGAAGATTATGCGATTCCTGAATAACACAGATGACAGATCTAAAGGCCCTCCAGGGGTCATCACAGCTGGCATCATGGGTGGATTCCCCGTTTTGGCTTCTATTGCATCATAACTGCATATCAAATGCAGTTTAAATGGCTTATTTTTCCATCAAATAGTTAATTAGAGAAGGAGAGAACACAGAACCAGACCAAACATCTACCATTATATGATCTAAAAAGATTTCTTAATAGATCATAGGCATATGTAACATGTTTCCTATTAATATTGTGAAGATAGATCAAAACAAACAAGGCTCAGATGCAATGCTTTTTCCTCAACCCAATTTGAACACGTGCTTATTCATTTCTCTGATGTAATTTTCTATCAGATGGATGTAACAGTGGCACTGTTGTAACACACTCCATTATAAGTAAAGAAAACCTCTAAGTGAAACCACATACTATTCAAATGAAATAATCACTTGAAAATTCATGTGTAGTCGATACAAAAGATGTACAGACCACCATTATATAACAGATACGCATACATACAAGTGTTTGTAGCTTGTACATTTGCCTATATACCATGTGCACGTGTGTAAATATTACCAAAAAAAAAAAAAAAAAATACAAAACAAAAGAGGATTACATTAAGCACTTTAAGCAAAAAGGGAACAAGTCACACACCTTTTACCAACATCATGAAAATCCTTCTCTGTATGCTTACGAGGTAACCCACAAGTTTTACTGGATAAGCCTGAGCACCATGATACATATATTAGAAATATCTTTTTATGCAAAAATGCAAAAGTTAATGCATTGGCCATCATGGAGGTGTTTATGTATCTTTACAAGATTCAGGACTAACCAAACATATTCAGTAGCTCGACAAATAATCGATAAGCCATAGATACAATAAGCATTAATGGGAATTGTCAATTAAAAAACCAGCGGGGAACTGGCTCTGACCATGACAAATTTTTGGATGAAATGAAAGACCTACCCTCAAAGTCCAAGCTATGGCAACCCCTAGGGGTTGGCTCAGGTGGTAAAGGCCTAGGTCATGGTGGTATGCTCCCTCTAGGTCTAATGATTGAATCCTCTTAAGTGCAAATAATTCCTAGGGTGAATCGGATGGGGGGATTTTCCCCTTGAATTACTCGAGGTGCACTTGCCGGAAACTTCTTGCTGAAGGCCTGTGCACCCTCGGAATTAGTCGGGACGCTATTCTCGAATACCAGTGTCAATAAAAAAAAATCCAAGCTATGGGAAATGACCACAATTGAACACACGAGCACTTGCTCTGTTACCAAAGGTTGCCACTTGTAAATTTTGATACCAAAGGTAAACCATTATTCTAAGTAACTCTAAATTTTTTTTCCCAAAACTACTTATCACAAAAAAGTAACTTTAATAAACTGCTTCTTAGCACAAATTAGCTCAAAAAAGACAACTTGGTCGTCCCAAAATCGAGTTGTAGCATATACTAAACCACTGAGAATGAGAAAAAGAAAAGATATAAAAAGAACTCTTACCCTACATTAATTACAAAAGTAGTTCCAAATTTTCGAATTGTAAAAGATACCAGATGTTAAAGAATCTCGGTAGGGACTTGGCAAGGCGCAGACTATCGACCTCCTTGAGTTTCTGAAAGAAATCCAACAATTGACAACATAAAGCAAAATCAAAAGTTCCCAACTGACTGAAACTATGCAATTTATATGTTTGTGCGTGTTTGCGCACATATCTACCTGCGGGAAAATAAAGGAATGGACGAGTCTCTGTTACAAGAAGCGACTGAGAAGTTTAAACGCACGGAGATAGCTGAAGCTACCATCTTGCACTCGGCGAGAGAAGAGAGAGAGAGATCGTGACAGTAGCGATGGCGTCGTTGGGATAGATAACAAGTTCTATTTTTTGGTTGGAAAGTATAAACCGCGAAGTTGCTGTTAATTAATGTTATGAACCCTACTTTTTTCTTTTCAAAATTTTTTTTTTCATGTATTATCGTTTCTTTAAAAACCAAAGCAATGTTTTTGTAATTTCTGATGATATATTTTAAATCATTTTATAAATTAATTTTTTTTGTAATTTCTGTTGATATATTTGAAATATTTTTTTAAATATTTGGATCTCAAAATAAAAAGAAAACACAGATAAAATTAACAACACCAGTTTGAATGGCCATATATTTCTTTGCGAATGAGATTATAAATGCCTGTTTGTAAAATTAATGCAATCAAATAACTTTTCTTAATTGAAAAAAAGGGACTTTAGTAATTTGATAAACTAATTGTTGGAGAACGGCCCAAAATCAAACAAGGACGACCAATCATTCTGGGCTGGGCTGGGCTCGGAAAAGGAAACTCCGTGCGCAAGTGGAGTCTTCAGGATATTTTCCACCGAAAGGAGCAATGCTACTCGGGAGAATTTTATTTTCATCATCTTCATAGATCATGCACCATATTTTTTTTAATTTTTTTTAAATTAATTGAATTCTTTTACTTATCATTTATATATTGTATATTTTATAAGGAAAATAAAATTATATATAATATGTAGTGTGTGGAGATGATGAGTAAAAAATTTCTTATCTTTTATACTCCACTTTAATACGTGATTTGCCATTTTTATTATTTTATTTAAATATTTATATATTAATATGTAAATATATATTTAAATAAATAGATAAAAATAATAAATTACATATTGATATGTAGTATAGAAATATTAAATAATATTGCTCTATTTTCGACCAGTCGTGCAACAGAAGAAAAGCATAAAGGTGCTACAAATAAATTAATAATAACGTATTTTTTCATCATTTATAACAAAAAAAGTTTAGATTTTTAGTACATAGAATTAATGCCTCTAAAAGCATTACACGGTAATTGACACCAGCGTCGTTGGCAATATATTTACGACTTCTTAACTTGAAAGTCCACTTCACTGGACACCTATGCACGCATTATTACATAAACAGTTCAATATATTGAAGC
>QEOT01123111.1:0-47283 GCA_003123785.1 Pterocarya stenoptera | reverse complement strand
AATTAAACGCGGGGCAGTACTACTGTTTGGCTTCCATGAAAGTCTGCTAATTAGAAAGTAAAACACTTTGATTAGATCATCATAAGATTTATATATCCCCTAACTAGTATTTCATACGTACGTATATGCATTATGGGCGATCCATCAGTTTTTTCTTTTCTTTTTTAATCTAAAAATGCTAGAGGTTTTATTTTGAGCGCACTACAAAAAAAAAAAGAGGAACTTTTGTGATCATTTATTTGCGATAAAAAGATTATTTGTGACCAAAACAGATTCATTAACTAATAAAAAATAAGCAGTTTTCTTGTAGGCACATGCAAACCCTTCTCAATTAATTTATTTCTTGAGTTAATGTGCTTAGACAGCAATGATACTTTGAGTCATGTGAATTAATTACTTTCTCACGAGGCTTAATTAATTTTCAAATAGCTAGATATATATACAGTAATATAAATGATTAATACAACTTTTGTCAAGGGGCCATATTTTCGTTTGAAATTAAACAAATTCTAGATAATACTTTTCTGCACGCATGTCGCTTTCATTCAATTAGGGTACTAATACTCTTTAGTCAAGCTAGCTAAATGACGCACTGTACATGAATTCTTTTTACAACCTTTTTTATAACTATATATATAAATATATATATATATTTAATTAGTTTCTATGTCAACATTTGAGTGCTGATCAATATTTCTCCCGGCCTATATTGGAAAGAATCCATGACTTTACTTCCATATAATGGTCAATCAAACTATACATTATCAACACTTTCCAACTTAAGAACTTGTAGTATAATTTCCTATTCTATATATACATGATAATCCGTCTTCGTCACTAGCTACCTACCTAACTCAAAGATGTGACTATTTTTAGAAGTACAAGTTTTTCCAGAAAAGTGCTTATTTATATTTATATTTGAAACAATTAGTAGAAGCCCTTATATATATATATATATAAATATATATATCATTGTGGTTGATGTCTCGATCCGCTGCCGTTGAAGACGGAACTAATTAAACTAGCTCGGTTGAAGAAGTATATTAATTAGAATGAGATTATAAGAAATGTCGTATTGCAAATTCATGAAGATTGTAGATGCCATACATGCATAGAGCAAAGTACTCATGGAATATTGAAATGTCGTATTGCAAATTTGTAAAAAAAACCCGGTTACAAATTAGATTGCAGAGTTATTTGAAACTGTACATGATGTAAATAATTCAGACTTTTAAATGCCAAACAAAATTATTATGTAATTATATGTCCTTTATTTTGCATTCAAAACACTATTCTTTTGGTGGCTCTATTCTCAGCGCGCCCAATCGATATTTCTACATGATCACTCTCATCCACATAATAAGCTCATCACCCGCTCGTGGCCAATATGGTCAACAAAGAACGTCTAGATTCAACCTTTATTGTATGAAAAAAAAAGGTTTAAAAAGTTATAAACTATAACGGAATTATTACATTTTGCACCCCTGAATTACCACGTTTTATTTTTCAAATTATATATCCTATATATATATACTACCAAAACTAACAATTTTAATCACCCTAAACTATCATATGTTTTAGTATATAGTTTTTTTTTTTTTAACAATAGTATATAGTTATTAATTAGCTCGGTCAATATCCGATCGATACTTAATTAAAGATCATCATGTCATATGTTGACCTAGCTAGGGTGCAACTTTTCAAAGTAATTAATTTAGGATGGAACTACAAGTTTAGACAGTTTACAACAAAATGTTGAACCATTTTGCACCCCTTGATCAACTACTCCATACCGCTTTTCCAATATTGCATCATCGACTAAAAACATATTATAATTTTCACCCTAAGCTATTAATAGGTTTCAATGCACCTTTTGTTAGGATCTAACTGTTAAAATTATGCCACGTAATCTCACTGCAAATAAAAAGGGCTTTTGTAACCATTTGTTTACGATGAAAAGACTATTTGTGACCAAAACACTCATTTTGACTATAAATAATCATTTCGTTGAAATTAACCAGCCACAAATAAACAGTTTTCTTGTAGTGTCTATTTTTCATTTATCGTAACAATTAAATCCTAACCAAAAGTACAGTACTAGTGCCTTATATCTATTGATGAATAATATTTAAGGCACTAGCTAGATGCACATGCATTACGATTTTTAGTTGTTACAAAATGGGTGGTCGTCTAGCTAGGATAAATGTAATTTCTTAATTAAAAAAAAGGTTGGACATGTAGAATTATGGAACTAGTCATGAATGCCAATATATTTCATGCAAGATCCATGATCAACCACTAATTCATACTCAAATCAACGAAGCTGTATTAATATCGGCGAAAGTCCCCATGATTATTTGGCTTATCTTTTTTTTCACGCGTTGTGTCCTTAATCATGACTCAAGTATGAACCTCAGATTGTACCTAATTATTAACAAAGCCGGATGAATTGCATGGGGCGCCGCAACCATTAATCCCGAACCGGGGGGCCATCGACCTCAATATTCTTCTAATTAAGAGAGAAAACCCTACCATCGTAGAAAAGAAACGAAAAGTTTGACCATGAACCTATGCCCAGCTTGTCATGAAACTTCAACGATGGTACCTACGTATTAGCGTTTCGTCCGAGCATTGCGGCTTAAGGCCTCCCTCTCTCTCTCTCTCTCTCTCTCTCTCTCTCTCTCTCTCTCTCTCTCTCTCTCTCTCTGTGACATGTTAACTCAAACGTTGACGTTGAATTTTCTATTTTTTGGTTAGTTAATTTCTTCGAGTGCAATTGGATTTGAGCAGAGCAGTTGACATTTTTGGTCCGTGTTCGGAATTAGAATAACTCCGACCGTACGTGAATTATATCTTGCTTTGATTTTCTGAACGGAATCAAATACGTACTTCATGCTGTCTAGCTATTTATATATGTGAAGAGGCGTAAATTGAGAGCCAGAGGAGTGTGAAGAAAAGAAAGCACAAAAAAATAAATAAATAACGAGCTATGGAGGCCGCTACCAAGGATTTAATTTCTAGTACTGGTTATGGAGGAGTCAGGGAGGAGAAAATATATGATCAATCTAGTACTGGTTATGAAGAAGGATGGATAAAATTAGAGACAACAACAATCGATCAGGTGGAGCTTTCAGATCTTCTTTCTTTTCATGTTTCTTGGAAGTCATATATTGTGGATATAATGACAGTAGATATTTTCATGAATATATTTGCTATTTTATATCTGCAGTTTCTTTCTTTCTTTTCCTTAATTTCTATTTTTTTTTTTTCCCCCGAATGCTTCTCAAGATTCCAACAGTCAGCTTTTCGGGGGAAAAAAAATGAGTCAAGCAGGACGTTTCCGATTAATTTGGGTCTAACGTCCCTCACTGTACAGGAAGAAACTCAGATAGATTTCTTTCTAGAGGCTGGAGTCATGAGAACTTTTCTAGAATATATTGCCTGTTTTATAGAATATATATATATAGAGAGAGAGAGAGAGAGAGAGAGAGAGAGAGCTTTGATTCAGAGTTGAGCTGTTTTTTTTTTTTTTCTTGGAGTCGGAGGCTACAATTTAACAATTGTTGCCATTAGTGCCTTTTTATGGTGATCAAATATTAAGTAATAGCTATATAGAACTAAAGAAGTGATTTCTCCTTTTGCATGATGATTTATTACAGTTATTTATTAACCTCTTTTCATTGACATGAAAAATTCCTAATAAATGATCTTTTATTGGCCTACTTTTCCTGCAATATTCCAGGTCGGAAATGGGAGACCATGCCATGAAAATTACTTGAAGCCGCCATCTTCACCTTTACAAAAGGATTCAAGCAGCTGCAGCAAACAGGTATAAGAATTTAGGTTTTTCTTCAGATGCAATATGGGCTCTCATGATAATATTTATATCTAATTATAAAGCTCGATCCATTAATTTGTTATATTTGCTTTTGAGTATGTAACTCTCATTTCTCGACTCCAAGTACTCACTACAAAAAAATTGATTATTTACTGCCAGTTATTTTCTATCAACATGACTATTTTCTATTAAAATAAATATATTCTTGTCATAAATAATTATTTTTGTTGTAAATAACTCGTTATAAGTGCTCACTTTTCTCGTAGTGAGTTGACATGGATCACGGTTATCTCATTATCATGATAAGTCCTCCTATATATTCAATTGGAAGTTATGACCTTGATCAATTAATATGAATTTGTTTTTGCTTAAAAAAATAAGAACTTGTATATATATGACCCTTCAAGATTATTATGATAGAGCATTTAAGTACAGTATATGATCGTATCCTGATGAGGAGCAAAGGCAATTTTTTCAGGAGTGAAGTTTTATCTACTTTTTATTATTTTTATTATTATTTTATTTATTTTATTTTGCAGTTTTTGGCGCCTTACCCTAATTTGGATATGCACCATTTTTTATTTTTATGAAATCAGCTAACTTCTTATACTTTGACCTTTTCAGATCATCCTCCCTACAGTAGTACTTCCCTCCCAACATCCCTGAGAGAAAATACATGGCAGCCGTAATAGTAGCACTCTCATGTGGAAAAAATTCGAATTTTTTAAATGAAAGTAAAATTTAGTTTTTAAAAGTATTTTCTAACTTAATATACTGAAAAGGAAAAATTATAACCTCTTACATCTTGAACGGGTTAAAATAAAAACTTGATTTTAACAATTATAATGTTTTAAATTGAAATCATAATAAAAGGGGAAAGTTGTGATCCTAATGCAAAGGGAATTATTCTCCTTTTAATTTTATAATTGAAAAAAAGTATTAATAATTTTAATTTGAAAATATTATTGCTATTTATAAGAAAAAAAATCTCCATTTCTTGGGAGGGAAGGTATGACTTACCTTAGCCCTAGCTAGCTCCCTCCACTCTTGCTTATAGAGAAAACTACTCTCAAACTGTAAAACTATGAAAACATCATGTACGTTCACATTTGAAGCAACTTTAATCAAACTATGTTTGGATCGAATATTTGCACCCAATACTGACCAAATTATATTTTGTTTGGGATTTGAGGTGACTAGAATTTCTTTCTTTGAACTCTAGGGGGTTACAATTGGAAAAATGTAGATTGATCATCAAGTAAACTTTAAAATATTTATTGAGAATTTAATACTGTCGAAGAAAGTTCATTTAGGCAATTACAAGTGTTGTATGGCCCAATTCAATTGCCTATCTTTATCTCACTTTAAGTCCAATTGTTCGATAGAAACTGATCTAAGGCATTTGACATATAACATTTTGTTTTGTACTTAATTCGAAGTGGTGTTTGATTATGGGGAGGGGGCAACCAGATGTGAGCTTGGTGGTAGTGGTGTTTGATATATGATGTATTATAAGAGCGTTTGAAAGTAGCACTAAAGTGAACCCTAACTAACAAGTCTAATCATGAAGCATTCCATCATCGATCTCAAAGTTTAACAATAAAACTTTCTTTTTCTTTTTTCTATTTTTATATAGTTATCTTTTTTGTTTTCATATAGTTTAACAATAAAAATAATGTTCTTGTTATATCTCCCGATGTAAAATGTACAGCTTCAGTCTACTAGAGTAGAAATGGGTGAGCTAAGAGAAGAAAATCAAAGACTGAAGAAGTATTTAGATTGGGTAATGAAGGATTATCAGAACCTTCAAATGAAAGTCTTTGACATTGTTCAAAAAGACGGGAGAAAAACTACAAATAATACAAACAACCATCAAGAAATTGAAGAATCAGAGATTGTTTCCCTTTGCCTTGGAAGAATTACACATGATACGAAAGAAGATCAGAAAAAAACTGTGGTCTCTAGCAAATTAAAAGAGGATGACCATGCTAAAGAAACCAGCTTGAAGAACCGTTTTGAAGAACGTCCGAAGAAAGAAGCTAGGGAGACTAGTTGGCTACCCAGTAAAGTTTTGAAGACAAAGCGGAGTGGAGATGATGATGAGGTTCAACAACAAAATCCCGTAAAGAAAGCTAGGGTTTCTGTGCGGGTTAGATGTGATACCCCAACAGTAAGTATATATATACACAAGATGGAAATTATCATGTCTTAAAGTTTGGTCTCAGCCTCGGTAGTACTTTAAAATTACTTTCATATATATACAGATGAATGATGGATGCCAATGGCGGAAATATGGACAAAAGATTGCGAGAGGACACCCATTCCCTCGAGCATACTATCGTTGTACTGTTTCACCTTCATGCCCAGTAAGAAAACAGGTACGTACTTATAATTATATGTTATATTAATTCATCATCTCACATACATTAAATTAGTATTGCAATTTAAGTTTTAACCATTTTGACAAATGAACAATTTTAAAGTAATTTGTATTGGGAGAGCCCAGTTTAATTATGGTCAATATCATTAGTATAGTTGTAAATTCTTATCATAATTTGAAGTTTAATCGTTGAAAATACTTCATCAAGGCATGTGAAATTAAAAATATCTTTGCTTCCAAACAATTTCATTCTTGTATTTAGTAATTTGTTGTATAAAGTGACGAATAATATTTGAATTATAAGATAATTAAAATTACTTTACAAACTAATGTGACTTAATGTCATATTCTAGATCATCGAGTTTAAATTACTAGCTCATATATATAGCGTAGCACATCAAGCTACGTCAGTTTATAAGCTTTCTTCTTTTAATTCTTTTTATAAACCAAGTATACTTAACTAAGGCAACACACTTTCAACACTGAAACAAAAGGGCAACCAGCATATGCTAGCAATTATATGGCTAATTTAAACCCTTTCAATATATTTTATAGTACTTATTGATTAGGTTTTCTTGTTTGGCACATACAACAAAATAGATAAATTTAGCCATGATTTTATCTCATTGAAAAAGTACTCCTCAAATTTTTCTATCTTCAAAAGTTTCTTTTACTGGTTCCAAGAATAGTGAGAATTGTTTGCAATTTCAGGTACAAAGGTGTGCTGAGGATATATCCATCTTGATCACCACCTATGAAGGAACACACAACCACCCACTTCCCATGTTAGCTACTACTATGGCTTCCACCACTTCAGCAGCAGCTTCCATGCTTTTGTCTGAATCGTCAAGCTCCCAATTACCTGGCCACACCTCATCAGTCACCACTGCTAATACTGCTACTGCTATTAATCTTCATGGCCCGGACTTTTATAAGTTGGATAGTTTAAAATCAAAGCATTTCTACTTATCCAACGTCTCTTCTTTCTCGTCTTCAGTACCTTCACATCCAACAATTACTCTTGACCTCACATCAAGCCCATCCTCTTCCTTACCTCGTTTTAATAAAGTTCCTTCCGAATATTGTCCAAGGTATTCTTCCGCAAATCTCAAGTACTTTAATTCTTCTGATTCCAATGCGGTGTCTTGGGTTAATGGGTTCCTTAACCATGGACGTCAACCCTACAACAAGAACCAAATTGGAAACCTAAGTATGGGAAGACAACCAGTAGAAGACATTTATCAGTCATCTATGCACAAGAAATATCTTACTCCTCAACACTCTTTGCTAGAGACTATTGATACTGCTACAAAGGCAGTCACTCATGTTGACCAAAGATTCCAATCTGCTTTAGCAGTTGCACTCACCTCAATCATTGACGCTAGGGATATTGCTGCTGGAGGTGCCCAAAGAAATTAGAGTACGGATACTGCTGTTCGAAAGTTGACCTTGGTTGAGCAATTTGCAACGTTTTCTTCCTTCCTAGCTTCCATCTCTCAATGAGACTGGATGTGCATTAAGCTTCTTAAACGAAAAAACATTCCACCAATTCACAATTGGGAAGTTTGATATTTCTACCACCTTCCTTGTCTTTTTATTCTTCCAAGAGTGGATTTGCCTCCTTTGGAAATAATAAAGATCATACCAGTTGATGACTTTTGGATATCCTTTAGAATGTTGTTTATTGTGTTTTGACTAAAGAAGAAATTTGCGGTTGAAGAGGATCAGTTACATTATTTTTTTCGATAACAGTTTATATTAATGGAATAAAAGTTAGAACAATAAAAACATATTGTTTGCTAAGTCAAATAAAATGAAAGGTCCAATGAAAGTATTTCTCGTCCTAAATGAGAACGATAATTGTAAAGAGGCAACAATTAAGCAAAGCATAATTAGGACCGCTCAAGGCAATGTTGAGCTGCTATCCATATCATTCGAGAGTTTTGATTATGAGAAATGTAACACCCCACTTAAAAGCACCTTAGGATTTAATCCTATTAGCCATGATCCTAGCTTAGTAGAAGTTGTGATCATTTAGAAAAAAGAAATTTTGGGAGCTGGAGTTGGAGTTAGCAAAAGAGCTTACACCTTTGGTTTAGTTAGAATTATTAGAAAATTCTAGCCCTTTATTAATTTTGAGGAGAAGTGCCAAGAGGCCAATGGAAGAATGACACATATATTGGAAACATGCCACATTGGTGAACTAAATGATTTGGTAAAAATATTAGATGAATTTGGAGAACGCCCAAGAGGGGTTTAATAAGGATTCTAGCTTATGAGATAGGCTAAGGATAGACGCTAAACCTTAGGCCCAACTTAGTAGACATAAGATTTTAGGTTCAACTTGATGGACATAAGACATTAGGCCCAATTTAGTGAATATAAGACTATGGGCCCAATTTAGGAAAGACTCAAAGTTAGGACCCAACTTAGTAAACTATTGAGGCCAAGGAAAGGCCCAATAAATCTAGACATGGGGCCAAGTAAAGATCCACTCCTAGGCCCACACGCTAGGTTTGTTCATATGGCCCAGTAAGAACCCAACATGACTTGAAGCCCAAACCTTGTATTTCATATCACTCTTCCATGTGGGACCCACATACACCATACCATTAGTTTCCATTCTACCCAAACTCATTTCACATGCCCCTAGGGTTTCCTTTCAACCAGGGTAAGGCTTCTAACTTGAGTTAAGGTTACTCATCACACCCATGAATAGTAACTCAAACATCATGACTTGCATAGTTTTCTTCAAGCTCTTTTCTTCTTACTTTTAGATCTAAAATTTTTGTTTTTGCACTTGTTTTGCATCACTCTTAGACAACCCTTGAAAGTTAGAATTAACCCAACCCATGTCACTTGAGGCAAAGGCATGTCAATGCCACAACAACCCACCAATCGGCACCTAGGTGCAAAACCGAGCAACTCTCACAACAAGCCCCAACACCACCGCTCTTCCAAAAGTCTTTTAAGAGGTTTTCTGCATCACTCAACCGTCATTATATCACCTAAAATCAGATCTAAGAGGAGGCCAAAAACAATTGCAAAGATCAAGCCAAAATCACAAATATTCACCTAAGAAATCAAGTTTTGTCCAAACCGAGCACCTTTGTTCCTTCAAGGATTTTTTGCACCTAAATTGCCCACTTCCACACACCACCACCTCTGCCCATTTCACCTTAAGAAAGTGCTTCAAAGTACTCCATTATAAGTGTTAACGTCGTATTTCGTAAGCCTTTGGGTCGGGTTCCAAAAACTCAGGTCAAAGCCTTTATACCTACACTCTCAAAAAAATAGTGAAAGGCAGAGCCAGGTGGAGGCCGAGGAGTCTCCGATGTTTAAGTCAATATCTCCTTAGTAGTTTGTGCAAGAGTGTGAGATCATATAGGGGTTCTTCGTACTTGGGGATCGGCTTTTATACAAGATTTTTGGGTGGGGATATCTCGTACCTTACTTTAAGGGGCTCATGTCACTTCGACTGTTGTTTGGTCATAATCCTTTCATACGGCGTTGCTCTTGGAGTGGCGCCATTAATGCTGCATGAAGTCTGGGGAGTGGTGTCATTAATACAACGTGGCTCCCTAACTAGACTTTAGCATGCCAGTGATCATTGCCGAGTCTCTCTATGCCTTCTATCAGGAGGATCGAGGGTTCTTCGTATTTCTTGCCCACCTGGATGTACAGGTTCTCGAGGGCTAGGTGTCACTAGGGTGTGTCAGGGTGACGAGTCTTGTCTGTCCCTATCATTTGTCTTTCGTGGGTGAGGGTTGGTTTTGCTTACGGGTCGAGTACTCCGCAGAGGCCCAGTGATTTCTTTTAGAGGAGGGTCATGGAGCCGGGTTGGGCTTCCCCCTCTTCCCGAGGCCCCTCATGAGCTTGTTATTCAAGCCCACAGAAGGACAAATATCCTTACAATTACCTCGCCAATTCCTATTGGACTAGCACGGTTGGAATCTATCCTTGCCTTTGTCTTCTAGTTCTAATTTTCTTGTGGTCATCTCTATTAAACTTTCATGCCTTTGAGATGGGTGGTTATTACTCTTCCCGGCTCTGTGGCACATCTTAGGCTCTGGGTACTTGATTGTACCCGTATGGCTTTTTTGTTATTAATGGCATCAGGTGACAGCTCTTCACCCGACTTTAGTCGCACTTCCACTGACAGCTGGACTTGGCACTTGATTTCGTTCGTTCAGTTTTCCTAGCATTGACAGTGTTAGGCAACGATTCCTCTCCCAACTTTAGTGACACGTCCATTGACAGTTGGATTTGGCTGTTGATTGTGTTTGTTCAGTTCTCCTAGCATTGATGGTGTCAGGCGGCTCTTTCTCTTCACAATGCATCGTACAGTACACGCTGCGGGATTCGTGCTTGTCTCACTGGCCTCATGGGGCGCATGTGCTCCCACAATTTGGGATCCCAACCATCTCTAGGGCCTATTTAAACCTCAATACCTTCATGATTTGGCACCTACTTGCATTCCTTGCCATTGTTTTCCTCTTTTGAATCCCTTACATTCCTAAGCTCTCCCTTTTTCCTTTCTTCCTCATATTTCTTGCTTCTCTTTCTTTCCTTTGTTTCCTATTCCCATGGCTCCCAAGAACCCTTCCTGTGCTACCCCCAAGGGCTCTAACTATGTCAATCCCTCTAGTTCCTCACAAGTTCTTAGGGGTTTGGACCCTCCCAAGGTTCGTACCGAGTCCCAACGGTTTGGCAGGTTTTCTTGGCAGTCGGTGGTGACTCCGAGTGAGTTGGAGTCTCTAAAGTTTTCTTTTACGATGCCTGACATCATGGAGGTCGAGGTGTTGGAGCCTCAAGAAGTAATGGACATAGAAGGCTATACCTCGAAGGTAGCCTTGTACCCAAGCATGTTCTCTAGCAGCCCTTCTGCTGCCTGATTCACGACATGTTAGACTACCGACGCTTGGCACCAGCACAACTCCATCCAAATGCGTAGAGGATTTTGGTGTCCTGTTGCATTATCTAGTGATGGGCGTTGGAGGAGGTGTGTTCAAAACATCATGACCTAACAGCTCATGAGTTCCTTCTCACACACAACCTCTTGAGAAAAAAAGGCAGCACATGCAGCTTTTGGTCCATCCATGCACTGGCTCATCTAGAGCCATAGTACAATCGGGTGAAGGGGTGAACCCGGCATTTCTTTTTCTTGTCGGGCAAATGATGGGAGTTTTCGATCAGCCAGGTTAATCGCACGACTATCCTGTCGCGCCATCTGGGGATTCATTGGCGACGACAAAAGCTTTCGGTCGTCGGCAACTCCCAAAGAGGTGAGTCGGATCAAGATTATCAGGACGTGGGTGAAGATGCACCTGGATGATGTTTTCTCCAAGGCCTTGTTGGATAAGAGTAGCCTCCACCAATACCTGGTACCCTAGCCAATATGCGTTTTACTGTTCGGACTATACCGATGCAACTGACCATTCCTCAAGTTCAAAGGTGTTCCTCTAGGGAAAGGGAAGAAGCCCCGAAGGGCTGTTCCTGCTAAAAGTAGCTCTAACTCGACTCCATTGCCCCCTCCTCGTCTCCCAAAGCCGCGTCTTCCTCTTCTTCTCCATGTGAGGCGAGCGTTGCTAAGGCCCTTCAGCAGGTTCGGGCTAGCCATGCCCCCCGATGGCCGACGTTATTCATCCTGAGGAGGCCCTCTCAATCCCTTCAGAGGTTCCTTCTCAAACCATATTGGGCAATGTAGGGGGAATTGTGGAACTTTCACCGGGGGAGGAGTTGCTCTCCTTACGGTTTTATGGAGTTCTTTTGGATCCTCATTGATATGAACCTGTAGGAAGGGAATCCTTTGAACCCACAATCAATTTGAAAACTCACCCAAGAAAGCCAAAATCAAGTCAATGGATGGAGAATCTAGACCCGATGAGAACTCGTTTCAAGAACCTAGATTATATTAAAATCTAGACCCGTTGAAGAACCCGTTTCAAGAACCCAGATTACAAGAAGGAATGCCAAAAAGGTTGTGATTTACCTTTGATAAGTTCAAAAGTTCAATCAAGAACAAAATGTGTAAACTTAACTCACAATTAAAATTCAATATTGTCTTATCTTCAAATGAAGCTACAAAAAGTATTTAAACCATAACCTAATTGAAACCCTAGCCCAAAATAAACCCCTTTGTTCCAAAAATACCCCTGGATGAATAGTACAGTGCTACAGTGATTCGGCTAGATGAACAGTGCGGCACTACAGTGATTCGGGACGTGAACAATGTAGCACTACAGTAACTTCTTGAAACCGTAGTTCCTAAGATGTAACTTTCCAATTAAGCCCTTAGCCACAATACAAGGCTTTCTCAAAACCCTAGTTCATAAGAAATAAGACATACATAGGCCAAACATCCTCAAGCCCTCTTATTCTAAACTAATAAAATAAATACTTTAACAAATTGAAAGCCATCAATAACAATAGGCCCAAACGATACTCTAAGTCGTGTCTTCCACATTTTGTATCAAGTGGATTAAAACTGATTCTCCTTCTTTCAAACCCATCTTAAATGTTGGGCTCTTGCTAGCTTCATCCCAAGTGGGTTGCACCAATACTTGCATTACTTCCTTGATCTTCGTGGCTATAGATCTTGTAATTTGTCCATTTGGAACTTGCAAAGAATCTTTAAGACTAGGCCCACCTTGGTTCCCATCACTCATACGTAAGTGTCCCAGATAGTGGTCCCATTTCCTTAGATTGATATCGAGATGGTTCCCTCGCCTGTGTCTGAAGAACAGCCTACTGGGGTAAGATTTTTTCGATCAGGTTTCTATCCTGGAGTCTTTCATTGCTTATTCCCCCAAAGTCAAGGTTGAGGCCATTTTTTAGGGGAGTGGAGGTGACAAGGTCATGTCCGGGAGGAAAATAGAGAGGTCTATGTCTTAGGCCGCCAGGGGTTATGGTTGATGCATCTGAAGTTGAGGTCGCGTGGTGCCAGTTAAGGTTAATAAAGCTTTGGTTGTTTTCGCCGACGTTAGGGCTTTATTTCCCTTCACTGGCACCATCCCGACCTTCATATCGGCAGGAGCTGAGGTTGCAGTGGCATCAGTGGGGGCTAGCGAGGTCTTGGTTGTTTTGGTAGATGTTGGGGCCTTATTATCCTTCACTAACACCATCCCGACCTTAGCGTCGATAGGATCTGGTATCAAGGTGCTAATGGGAGCCAAGAGGGAGACCAAGGCAGCTCTCCTCAGGCCTGGTATTGGTGCGTTGGCGGCCAGTGAGGCTCTGGCAATTCCAACAGGCCCAAGGGTCAGACAGGATCCCAAGCATGCACGTGCAAAGGGGGGGTTGACGCATCATGGGGCGATGGCACTTTGGTCTGGAATCTCTCTAAAGGAAGGGATTATACTGCCCCAAGGTCAGTGATAGAAGGGGCCGGTTCTGAATCTATCCAAGAGATGGTCAGGAAGCTCAGGGGGTTCTGTTCCAAGGCTAACTATTAACTCGTCGCATTCCTCTTTGAGTTTTCTTGGCATATTTTTCTTTTGGTACTGACTTGAAGACTTTCATGGTAGGATGTGGAGCAATTGGCGACCTTCGTAGTGGGTGACAAGGAGAGGGTGGAAGGCGAGAACCGGGCACTCTGATATTTGGCGCTATTGAACTTGCATCTTGCCAAGGGGGAGAGAGAGAGAGAGAGAGAGAGAGAGAGAGAGAGAGAGAGAGAGAGAGAGAGAGGAAAGAGGAATTGGATGAATCCCTTTTTTATGTGCAACTCAGTCGCTAGTGAAGGCAAAAGAGGATACTCCAGCTCCATCATCAAAAGGCCTAGCTAAAGTCTTTACCTAGTGAGGTCATGGGAGGAGGCCAGTTCCCATCGCCTCAAAGCGGCACTTAGTAGGGAAGTGAGGGACAATCTTCAGGACTCTTTCGATCACCAGTCAGAGGAGCTAGACAGGCTCCGAGTCGAGAACTCAAGGCTACCTAAACAACACGACTCTAATGCTTGATCTTATAAATGGCTGAAGGGGAGATAGAAGGAGCTTGCCAAGTCCTTACAGAACAAGTCGGACTCTCTCAAGGCCAAGTCCCAGAGGGTGAAGGAGCTAGAGGCTAAGAATGCCTTGGCCCATGCCGGGGACTCTAGCAAGAAGGGACGGGTTGATACATTGGAGATGAGGTTGGTCGAGGCCAATTGAATGGTAGTTGCTCATGAAGCAACTATCAAGGACCTACATTCCCGACTGGATCATGTTGAGGCTGCTGTAGCTCAACTGTGCACCAAGTTGTCACATGTCTATTTGGTTCATGATGATGCCTGGTCTTATGGCTATCTGGAAGGCTTGGAAAGGATGCAAGACCATGTGCTTGTTAACCCTCATAGTGACCTAAGGTCTTTAAAGGTGAAGGAGCTGCCTTTGGAACCGGCAGCGCTGAAGCAAGGTGCCTCAATAGGAAAGGACTTGATCCCAAGCACCCTCTCAGAAAACTCTGCCAGCTAAACCCTAATTGCCTTGTGTCCTTTCCATTTGTATCTTTGTGTTTCTCTTTTTTCTCAGTTTGTACCTGTAACAATGTTAATGAATTTGGGAGTATTACTTTATTCTCTCTTTTTTTTTTTTCTTTGGGTTGGGGAGCATAATGGGCGAGCGCAATTGGGTGAAGTTGGCGAGTAGAGGCCATGCCACCTACCTTTGCTAGACGAGCTAGATTGGGTCTAAACGTGCAACCCTGGTTTCTAAAGGCCAGTACATTTTACCGGCCTGCCCATCTTCTAAAAGTTTGCACACCCCGGAGGGGGGGGGGGAGAGCTCTACAAAAGGATCAATACAAATAACACTAAATCGTAATTGTAATTGTGGAGTTTGCAAACCTGACTGGGTGCATTGCCTCATGTCCCTAGGTGAGAGTGAAGGGGATTTCTCCCGTCGTGGTTCTCACTATGATCCGATATGCCCACAATACACTGGTTAGTTCTTTTGCCCAAGTGTCTTTCCTGATGTTGAGTTTCTTCTTAAGAATCCTCATCGGCTTCTTATTGGTTACTTTAACTAGCCCGTTGACTGTGGATGTCCTGGAGACAAATATCAATTTGATTCCCAGTTTCGATAGTGGTCAGAATCGAGCTATCTTTCGTTGTCCGATATGATGATGCAGGGGATGCCGAATCTACAAAATACCGTCTTCCACAAGAATCGGGTGATGTTGTTTGCAGTGATTTTTGCCAATGCTTCAGCGTCTACCCATTTAGTGAAGTAGTCTACCACCACCACCACAAATTTTACTCCCTCTTTCCCTAGAGGAAGGGGGCCTATTAGGTCAACCCCCCATTGGGCTAATGGCCAAGGTGAGGTGATTAACGTCAACTCCTTTGGCGGGTAATAAGGTACTCTGGAGTACTCTTGACATTTCTACACTTCCGAACGTATTCTTCGACATCCTGGAAGGCACGAGGCCAGTAGTATCTCATTGTCATCACTTTGCTTGTCAACACCTTTCCCCCAGAGTGGTCACCGCAGATCCCCTAGTGTACCTCTACCAACACATACTAGGCTTCTTCAAATGAGATGCACCTTAAAAGAAGGATGGAGGAACCTCTCTTATATAGGACCCCATCAAGTAGGGTGTAGCGTGCTGCTCTGGTCCTGATCTTTCTAGCTTCTCATCTATTTTCAGGTAGCTCATTGGCATCTATATACTTGATTATGTCCAATGCCCACTCCGGGACTCCTGGCTTTACCTTTATGACTTCAATTCCCACTGTGGGTACCTCAATAGTTCTAACCACCATTTGGTCTAGCAGAAGAGAATCTTCTTGCCTGAACGCTACTTATGCCAACTTGTCAGCCTTTTGGTTCTTGACCCTCTCCACTTGTTGGATTTGAAAGTAGTTGAAGTGAGCGCGCTCACCTTCTATCAGTGCTAAGTACTTCTTCAAATTTTCGCTCTTCGTAGCAAACTCTCTATACCTGGTTGACCACTACTTGAAAATTGGCCCGCACCTTTATCCCTTTAGCACCCAAAGTTCTGGCGATCACCAATCCAAAGAACAAGGCGTCGTACTTTTCCTCGTTGTTTGTGGTTTTAAATGCCAACTTAATAGCGTAATCATGCTCTTCGCCCGTATATGTAACAATATACACCCACACTCCCCCTCTAACCCGGCAAGAGGAACCATCAACATAGACCTGCCAGGGCTTCACTAGAGGTGCATGTTCAACTTCTTCTGGGAAGCCGGTGAATTCTACCACAAAATCTGCCAACACCTGTCCTTTAACAGCATTTCAAGGTCTATATTGGATGTCAAACTCCCTTAGCTCCACTGCCAGTTTGTCAAGCACCTCAAGGGATCTAGTATTTGTAAGATCTTCGGGAGTTTCGAACAGAACCTCCCGAAACTGGTAATCACTGGGTGGTTACCACTAAGGAGAAGGCAAGCTGGTCCATGTGTGGATGTCTGGCCTCTACTCCTCAGTATGCCCGGCTGGTGTAATATATGGGCTTTTGGATCCCCCATTCGTCTCATACCAAGGAAGTCGTATATGGGGAGATAGACAAGTATAGAATTAAGGTCTCCCCACATCTAGGCTAGCTAAGTAGTTGAGGGCTGGTGAGGTATCTTTCGAGGGCCTCGAATGCTCGCTCGCATTTGTCATCCAATGTGCGTGCCTTTCACAACACTTTGAAAAAAAGCAAGCACTTGTTAGTGGATCTTGATACGAATCTATTAAAGGCCGTTACTGGCCCGTGAGTTTCTGCACTTCATTAACGTTTCGAGGTGGGGCCATGTGGAGAATGGCCTCCACTTTCTCTAGGTTAGCTTCTATTCCCCATTCGGAAACCATAAAGCCTAGGAACTTCTCGGAGCCCACTTCGAAGGCACACTTTACCAGATTAAGTTTCATCTGGTATTGTCGTAATACTGCGAAGGCTTCATGGAGGTCTGAGAGGTGTTGCTTAGGAGCTCCACTCTTGACTAGCAAATCATCCACGTAGACCTCTATATTTTTCCCTATATGATCTTTAAACATGCAGTTGACCAACCGTTGATAGGTGGCCCTCAAGTTTTTTAATCCAAATGGCATGCCCAAGTAGCAATACAGCCCCCTATCAATGATAAATGAAGTCTTCGCCTCATCTTTGAGGTTTATGTGGATTTGGTCATACCCGGAGTAAGTGTCCATAAAGCTCAACATGCGATGGCCCGTAGTGGAGTCGACAATCTGGTCAATGCGGGGTAGTGGGAAGCTATCCTTTGGGTAGGCCTTACTCAAGTCGGTGAAGTCGATGCACATTCTCCATTTGTCGTTTGGCTTCTTCACCAACACAACGTTGGACAACCAGTTCAGGTAATGAACCTTCCATATCAAACCCGTCGTGAGTAGTCAATCAACCTCTGCAGTGATGGCAATGTTCTTCTCAGCACTAAAATTCCTACGCTTTTGTCTGACTCCCTTGGCTTCTAGATTCAAGCTCAGGTGGTGTTGCATAATTTGGGTTGATTCTAGGCATATCCTCATGATTCCAGGAGAAGACATCCTAGTGTTCAGTGAGGAGTTGTTGTATGGCGGGCCTCATTTCGGGCGTCATTCCACTGCCAATCCTGGTTGTAGCTTCAGAGCGACTTAGGTCTAGGGGGATTAACTTTGGCTCTACCTTTTGAAGGGTCTGTTCATCTTTGATCTCTTTATCCGTTGAAGTGTGTTCAGGTGGGGGCGGGAGAACATGGTCATCACGTGAGTGATGGACTACATGCACCCCGTTATCCTTTGGTTTTAATTCCTACACGTAACATTCTCACGCCAGGATTTTGCCTACTCCCTGAGATGTCGAGAACTTTATCTTTAGGTGATAGGTAGATGTCAACCCCCTCAAGTTGTTGAGGGTAGTTCTACCAAGTATGGCATTGTAAGAGGAGGGAACTTTTACCACAATGAAGTTGGCCATTATTGAGGCCGTATAAGGGTCCTTACCCGCTAAGACAAATTGTGGTGGTGCCTTCTGGCTAGACCATGTCTCCCGAGAAGCCTTTCAAGGGCATGGGTGCTAGTCGAATATGGGCAGGATCAATGCCCATCCAGATGAAAGCTTTCTAGAAAAGGATATTGGCTAAGTTGCCATTATCGACGAGGATCATTCTGGTGGTGAAGTTGGCGACCAACATAGTTACTATTAGAGCATCATCATGGGGGTAAAGGACCCCTTCCTCGTCATCCTTCTCGAAGGAGATGACAGGCGAAGGATCACCCCTCCTATGCTTAATGGGACGATATTCAGCCGAGTACACCTCTTGTTATTGTGCCTGCTTGGCGTGTGCCATTTTGCTGAATGAGGTGGTACCCCCGCCAGTGAACCTTCCTGTAATGGTTATGATCTCACCCAGCGGGGGCCCTTCGTGGGGTGGTGTTCGGTCGATCGTGAGGTGGCCTCAGTTTGGCTTTTCTTCTTCTCGGGCTTCTTTCTCTCCTTGGCTTGTTGGGCCTTTCTACATTTCTCTCCTGCGACTTTCTTCTCTGCTCTTGCTCTAGTTTCCAGCTAGGAGTGTACTGGGGGCTGCCATCGTTCAATCTCCTATCTCTCTTCCTTCAAGGGAATGCAATATTCCGTGTTGTGGGTGGTAAACTGGTGGTATGTGCAATAATAGCAATTATTGCTCCTGTAACTCACTTCTCGAGCGGCGGGCCGGTCTTCTTTTTGGATAGTTAGGGCTGCCCGGTCAAATTGAAACATTAGGCCTCTCATGGGAGCTTCTTCTCTTCTGTTGTCAGTAATCTTTCTCTATCTTCTCGTGCCTTGCTCTTGCCCAGCGTCTTCCCCTTTCTATCTGCCTGCTCTAATTCTTTCTTCCTAGGCTCGGTCAAGGCCTATAGTGTGTCCTCGGCGTTGATAACATTGTCAGCCTAATCCATAAACTTGCACTGCGTGGCAGGAATCCTTTTGGCTAATTCTAACATGAATTGGGACTAATGGACTAATGCCATACTCCCTCTAATAGTGCTGCCAAAGTTATTTTCTCATCTTAGTCATCTGTTGTCATGCGCTCCTTGTTGAGCCTAGACAAGTACACATTTAGGCCCTCATCTTCCCCCTGCTTGATGGTGAGGAGATATGCCGCTGGGTGTCTCCTCCTTCAGCTTGCCATAAACTGTGTAAGGAACAGACAGGCTATCTCCCTAAAGTTGTCTATGGATCAGGTGTTAGAGACCTAAACCATACTCTTGTTGGTCCCCTCAGAGTTAGCAAGAAGGCCCCACAGACTCGGAAGGTCTCCAGGTATTCAAGGGGGTCCATGGCCCCGTCGTATATGTCCATAAGGTGAACTCAGAATTTGGGTGGTAGCGACTCCGCCATCACCTTCGTGCTATAGGGCAAGCCAGTGTTGGTGAGCAACTAATCCACTAACGAGGAAGTACCCATCCTCTTCGTCATCTCTTCGTACTTCCCTTTTAGGTTACGCAACTTGCTCTACATATTCCTCCTTTCTTCCTTCGTGTCACCTCCTCCTCTCGCGTCTCTGGACTCCACATGTTCACTGTTGCTGGGTTATGCGCGTTTTCTGGTCCGTTGGTGGCTACTCTGAGTGTCTCATTCTCTTTTCGGAGGGTCTCTACTTCGATAGTCAACTTTCCCACCAGTTGCTCCATCATTGCAAGCCTCGCTTCCATGTTTGCTGATGTTACTTCTTCCTGTCCCCGAGTTGTCTGAGAAAGAGTTGTTGTAGGCATAAGAAGGACACATGAAGTCTATAGAGATCCCACAGATGGCACCACTTTTAACATCGTGTTTCATCTATCTTTGGGCTGGGTTTCAAAAACTCGGGTCAAAGCCTTTATACCTGCAAACTTAAGAAAATAGAGAAAGGGGGAGCCGGGTGGAGTCTAGGGAGTCTCCGATACTTAAGTCAATATATCTCCTTAATATTTTGTGCGGGAGTTTGGGATCATAGAGGGGGTTCTTCATACCTAGGGGTCGGCTTTTATACAAGGTTTTAGGTGGGGACATCTCGTACCTTGCTTTAGGGGGCAAATGTCATGTCGACTATTGTTTGGTCAGAATCCTTTAATGCGGCATGGCTCTTGGGGTGGCGCCATTAATGCTGCATGGAGTCCGGGGAGTAGCGCCATTAATAACTAAACTTATGCCTTACTATGTGGACCTCTTAACTAAGGCAGTATCTATTTATGGTTAATTTAATCTATTGGGATGTTTAGTTCATTCTAGCATAAAGTTTTTATAAGTCACCCTTATTCCGCTGCATTTTTTGCATACTACTAGTTGCATACTAGGATGCATTGCATATTAACTGTCATGAACGGGGATATATAATCATGTGTTGCATGTCTTGACGTTACAATTCTTCATTACATCCCAAGCGGGGGTTTGGGGGCGTCACAAGATATGATATTTGTAATCGTGAAGTGCAATATCTATTTATGGTTAATTTAATCTATTGGGATGTTTAGTTCATTCTAGCATAAAATTTTTATAAGTCACCTTTATTCTGCTGCAATTTTTGCATACTACTAGTTGCATATTAGGATGCATTGCATATTAACTGTCATGAGCGGAGATATATAAACATGTCTTGCGTGTCTCGATGCTCCAAGTCTTCATTACATCTCAAGCGAGGGTTTGGGGACGTAACAAGAAATGATATTTGTAATCATGGAGTATGCAAACGCTGCACAATCCCTTTGAAAAAAGTGTGTAAATACAAGACTCACGAAGAAAAAAATTAATTTTTTAATAGTGGATCCCACTCTTTTTCAAAACGATTGTATGGCGCTTGCGCACTCCACAACTGAGCATTACTCTTTTCTTAAAGAATATGCAATAATTGGCCAGTGGCTTTCAAAAAAAAAAAGGTGGGGCCCATTGGTCAATAAAGAGCGTAGCGAGGATCAGTTGTACCAGGGATGCCAACCGGTCGGCAACACTCCAGTGTTACTATTTGATCTGGCCACGTAATCATAGATCGAATGTGTGATAAGTGGAATAAATCACAACATAATAAGAAAATGTTTAGTCAAAGACTAAGGATAGGTTTGGGGGCAAAGACAAGATGAGATTTCTCATCTCATCATTGCACTTTTTCAAATCCCCATACAAAATATAATAAACAATTCAACTTTTTCAAATCCCAATATAACTTTTTCAAATTTCAATTCAATTTTTTCAAATTTCATAGCTAAAAAATAATATTTTAAACTTTAAAACAAAACACAAAATTCTCATCTCACTCCCCAAGCCTATTCTAAGTATTAATTGTTTCATAGGTCTAAACCGATAAAAGGTTCATCCATTAATTATAATAATATCCACAAATCAATGTTACTTCCTAAATAATGTTATACAACACCAACTATTCATCACTCTTATCCAGCTACGACATACCGAAAACGATTTGTCACTTGACTAAATAGTACATTCCCACAAGTACAATTAACTAATAGTAGAGACAAGCCTCCATTTCTATTACTTGGGTGGAGTTAGTCCTTCCTCCTCAGGAATCTCCTCTCGAACTACGTTTGCATCAAGACCTACAATTTCGATAAACAAACTATAGGTAGTTAAACATTTATGACAATACTACTAATGAGAGAAAATGCAAGTGAAGATGCATGCACTGTTTCACGTAAATGATCTGTGAACACATATATTAATGCATGACGAGGAATCATCCTCTGGACAAGAGCACATGCATTCATAGTTCTGCAGAGGAAACACCCTTTGAGCAAATTTCAAGTATATGTAACTATTATCAAGGCGAAAACCCACCCTTGTCAAGCAAGAAACCACACATCACATGTTGATGCGTGAAGTGTGAAGGATAAGTAACATTTTTCTTTCCAAAATATTCCTTCAAAGTTTTGCAATTTAGCAACAACGCTTACATAGCAGATACTTGCTATGTTATGACTAATCATAGGAGGAGAGTTGTCATATATTTATATAATCAACATATATACGTCAGCTTAAAATTAAAAAATAGAAAAATATAAAATTATCGAAAGAGAAATGTTTTATAAACACACATTTTCTAGAAAAGGTGTTCTACACAGTGACCTGTCACACTTGTTTTTTTTTTTTTAAATGAAATAAAATCAGAAGCAACAAGCCACGTGCGAATGGGGCAATTTCAGAACCTCCTCAGTTTCCCTCTCGTATGATAGAATAGGTGAACACCCCCCATCGCGCTGTGATCTTCTCACGAAAGAAAAAAAAAATATTGTCTAGAATAATCTCTCTTGTTTGACTCCACACCATTGCTTATTCTTACTATTTTGTCTTTGCTTTTTGTGTGTGTATGTTTTGTGGTGTACAAATTATGACGTTAGTCATAAGAAGTGCTTAAATAGTTTCAAAAGTTATTTAATAATAAAAACATATTATTTGATTGTTACATATTAAAATAGTTTTTAATCTCAAAAAAGATAAAAATTAAAAAAACATCATTTTTGTGCAAAACATTTTATTCTCAAGTTAGAGTGTAGAGTAATAAAATACTTACATGACATAATTTGATTTAGAAAATAAATTTTAAAATCTAAATATTACAAATTAAATTTTATCATTTAAGTGATATGGATGATGTGCTCTACACACCGACTGAAGAAAAGAGTAACTCGATTAGTACTTTTCCTCAAACATGTTTTTCTGAATAATGCAGAACGTAATTCCAATTTTAAAAAAGATTGTCAATAAGCAAAAATATCCATACAACCTTTAAATAATTACAGCTTAGCCCTTTGATCTTATCACTGGGTCAAATGCTATGAATATTGAATGTAACTGTATTGATACTTCACTTATGCATTGTTGAAGGGTTTTTCTTTTTTTCATTGTAGTTACTGAAAATCTTATTAGATTATTTTTGTTGTTATTTGATTATAAGTTTTGATTTCTATCAAGAACATTGTCATAATCTTTAAAATATCAAAAGAACCTTTTTTGTCATTTCTATCTCAAAAAGTATTTTTTTATATTGTTTCCAAACAAATATAACATGTTTGAAATTACTTTAGAGATATAGTACCAAGAGTTTTGCTATGTATAAACAAGTTTGCATACTAATCTGCGTATTAATGCTATTGCCTTCATATTCTAAATTCAAATTAGCATTGTTTTCAATAAAGTCTACTTTCTGACCAATCATACTGAATGAGTGCGCATATTAGTACACAGAATCGCTTACAACTATATTTACTCTAGTACGAAGAGTTTTGCTATGTACAAGTAAGTTTGTATACCAATCTGCATACTAATGCTGTTGCCTTCATAACATGCACTTAATCTGGCTATCAATTGTTTCTACTTTCAAGTCATCGATTTTTGTTTTGTTTTATTTGGTATCTTCAAGAAAATACTAACAAAATAAATATTTTTTTGTTCTTGTAAGGGGAGGTTTGGATACAAAAAACTTTTTAATTCATCTTATCTCATCTTATATAATCATTACAATTTTTTTAAATTTTTACATAAAATACAATAAATAACTCAACTTTTTCAAATTTTAAAATAATAATATTATTAAAAAATAATATTCTAACTCTATTTTATTCAACTTTCATCTAAACTCACTATCTAAACCTCACTTAAGGCTCCTTTTGGAATTTGGACTAAATTGAGTTCAATCTAATTTTAAGTTAAGTCTAGCATCCAAACATTCAACTCTCAAATTACTAAACTCATCTTAACTCAAAGTTTCTTTATACATGAGAACCATAATATTTTTCAACTCAGCATCTCTTTACATGCGAGATCCACAATTTTTTTCAATTTCTCATAAATACATATAAACTCGTCTTAACATCCAAACATATTTAAACTCATTGTAGGTGAACTCCACAAAACTCATTCCACATCTAAACTCAACTCACTACTATTCATCTAAACTCATCTCAACTCAGCTCAACATCTAAACGAAATCAAAATCTTCATTTGTGTTTCTTTCAGCAATTGGTGTGGTGGAGGTAAAGTCACTAAAGTCAAACAGTTCATGGACCTCTTCATGATAATATCCTGTGATATTGGAGATGTTTGTATAGTGAGTTGAATTGAAATAAGATAAGATAAAAGTTGTATAAAATATTGTTAGAATATTACTTTTTAATATTATTTTTATTTTAGAATTTGAAAAAGTTAAATTATTTATTATATTTTATTTAAAAGTTTGAAATATTTGTAATAATTAGATTAGATGAGATATATTGTGAGTGTTTTTGAATTCAAACAAGATAATACATGAACATCTATAAGGGGATGCTTGGTGAATGAGATAAGATGAGAAATCTGTAAATATTATTGAAATGGTTTGTGAATAATAGTAATATTTTTTGAGTTATGATGTTTTATGAAGTTTTGAAAAATAAGAGAGAGAAAATTGAACAAGAATATTATAAAATTAAAATATTGTTAAAATATATATTTTTTAATATTATATTTGTTTTAGAATTTGAAAAAGTTGAATTATTATTTGTATTTTGTTTGAAAATCTGATAAAGTTGTAATGATTAATTTAAAAAAATTGTAATAATTAGTTTGAAAGGCTTCGTTTGATTACGCAGTTCAGATAAAATGAGATAATATGTTTTGTTGAAAGTTGAATAAAATATTGTTAGAATATAATTTTTTTAATATAATTTTTATTTTAGAATTTGAAAAAAGTTGAATTATTTATTATATTTTGTGTGGAAGTTTGAGAAAATTGTAATGATGAGATGAGATGAGATGATTTTGTATATCCAAACCGGGCCAAATGTTTGAATGATATTTAGGAATAAAATTAAATAAGATGAGATGATGTGAGATGAGATAAAAAAAAACATTACCATACATTCCCCACCTGCGTATTGCCTTCAACCTCTTTCTCTCTCTAACATTTTTTCTTTATTTTCAACCCCCATTTACATTTTTAAATAAATATTATCTCTTTTGTTTCTCAGTCTCTGTTTGTTTACATTAGAGCATTCTCATTGGATTCTCCATAACTTATTTTTTCCTATAATTTGAGGAAAGATTTAGGGAATGCTCTCAAAACTTCCTTCCATCCTATTCCCCATTTTAGAGAAAAGGTTTAGGGAATGAATAGTGGTTCCCCAAATATTAATATGGGGAACCACTATTCATTTCCTAAATCATTTTTATCAATATTTTATTCATTTCAATTAAATTAATTCTTCTTCCAATAATCTCCATTTTCTCTCGTACTCATATTTATTATAATTTTAAATAACAGTTTTAAAAATAATTTAAATAACTACAAAGATTTAAAAATGTTAAAAAAAATTAAATTTTTATTTAAAATATTTACTAGAGTAATAGTTCAAAATATAAAAAAAAATATTGAGTAGTTAAATTTGTAAATAGAAGTGAGAGAAAAAAGTAATAAAAAATATTATTTTAATAAAATAAAAAATAGATAGGGAATGAGATGTAGAAAATTTTTAAAAAATGAGTAAAATTTAAAAAAAAATGTTAAGAAATGTACTTTTAACTAAATTATAAAGAATAGTATGAAAAATTCAATGGTAATGCCCTTGTGAACGTGTGATACCGAAAAAGAAAGAAATAGTCGTTGGAAAGAGAGAGATGAGACGCCGGAAAGAGACACCATTCGAAAGATACAGTGAAAGGTATTTGAGTTCGAGAGTAAAAACGAGGAAGAGTGGGGGAGATTACGTGGAGAGAGATGTGTGAGGAGTCCGAAGCGTTTAGACATTATTTAAAAAAATAAATTGATGCCAACTTTCAGTAACCTATTGAAGTTGCTTTTGTAAAAATTGGATGCAGATTTAGCAAAAATGAATTTTATAAAAATAAATTTATAATATAACTTGAATTCGTGTGATTTGAAAAAATTATATTACGATAAAAAATTTTTTACAATGTAACATAACATATCAAATTATATAATTTTATAAATTTAAAAAAAAAAAATTGCATCTGTGACTAATGTTGGCCACCACTTTGGACAACCCAGATTGAGTTAAACACAGGTCTATCAAAGGGCTACTGCATGGTGGTCAACGGTGGCCACCCCTTTGGGCAGCCCGATTCAGGTGGGTGGCTAGCCATGGGGCCACCCGTCGTGGGTGACCTCCTGGCTTCTCTTTCCTTTTTTCTTTTTTTTTGGAGATTTTTTTAATGTTTTTTAGTTTCTTAATTTAATTTTTAATTTTTGTCACTTTTCTATTTTTAGTTTATTAATTTTTATATTAAATTTATCTTTTCAGTTCTTATTTTTGTCACGTATTTTATTTTCAAATTTTCTTTTAATAAGTTATGCTCACATGGCACGTGCCCACTTCATATGATGTAGAGAATATAGATATAGAGATTTTTTCCTTACTATTATAAAAAGGAATTTGTTACTCATCATCCCATGCATCATATTTATTCTTATTTATCATCCATACAATAATATATTTACTAAGAAAAAAAATTAAAAATGAAAAAAATTATATGTAACTTATGGTATGAAATGATGCATGGAAATTTTCTTTTATAATACTCCTACCACCACCATAAAGGCAGGTAGTTTCAACGGTAAACTCTGTCTGATTCGAAATTTCGAAATTCAAAACACTCCTTTTTGTTTTTTGTTTTTTTTTTTTTCAGAGGAGCCTCTTCAACCGGATCCGCGTGGGTCCCATCTCCATCCCTAGGCAACAAGACAACCAACGCTCTGCATTTCAAATTCAAATGCTTCCCTCTCTTGCTTGTGTTTGAGGTTGTGGGTCCCTGGGGTTGGCTTGTGGTTTCTTGACTTTCCCGCCCTAAAGGACATTGATTGGGTAACACATAAGTGATAAGCGTGATTCGGTAACTGATACAGAAAGAAAAAGGTAGTTTTACGTTATAAATTCCACTCTATTGGGTTCCATTAAAATCACACACCAACACAAACGTTAGATCAAGAGATATTCAGAGAGAAAGTGAGACAACCAAGCCATGGAGGATTTATCCAATGACCAGACCAACACTCCGCTCCCAGGTACTCTCTACGTTTGCTTCCATTCCTTTCTCTGTTTCAATCCGGTCTTTCAAGATTTCTTTTAATTATGGCTAATGTTTGGTTTGGGATCTCTTCATGGAACGCAGCAGGATCAGCAAAACAGAAGCTTCAGCGGTACGCGCTGCGGTCTGGGAATAAATCCAAGGAGGAAACATCTCCGGTAGCCGAATTGCCGAACCCTTCTGCATCTAAGCGGTTCGTTTTCTTCTTTTTATCTTCACTCTTTTTTCTTTTCCCTAATATCATTTTTGTAGTTCACAATGTTTCTTGGTAATGGGTTTTTGATGATTTGTTTGTCTGACACTCTTAATTTTCCTAGGCAAAATACAAATTTGATTTTATTCTCTGGGTAATTTTAGATCTTTTTAGGTGATGTATATGATGTGTTACACTAAACTATGTCCATTGTATTAAGCAATACGTTTTCCCATCCCAAATTCCAATTCTTGGATATTTCGTTTTGCACCATTTTCAGATTTTGTGTGCAGTAAATGTAGTCTCAACCAATATACGATGTGTTTCACTAAGCTATGTTCATTGTACTAAGCACATAATGCGTTTTCACATCACAATTTTTCCGATATTTATTTTTGTGACATTTTTAAATTTTATGAGTAGTAAGTGCTGTCTAAACCAAAAGCTTTGAGTCAAAAAACAGACTGATTTTTGTATTTAAATTTTTCAGAGGGATTTCTACAGCAAGTGTGAGTAAAAGTGTTGGTGTTCTTGATCTCTCTATTAAGGACAAGTCTGTTAAGCCACCTAGAAGGCTTTCCATTCCTGCCAAGTCGACTGTCCGTCCTGCGCCAAAACTGGCTGGAAACATCACTCCAATTTCAGAGGCTAGGGTGAGAAGCTCTGCTGCTGGTCAGGGGAAAAGTGATACCCCTGTTTCCAATGTTTCCAGAACAACAAGCCGGAAGAAGTTCAGTGTTTTGTCATCAGCATCGTATTGGATATCTCAAATTAAGCTCTCTGAATCTGCTGCTAAGCACTCAATTTCACTTGGCTTTTTCAAACTAGCCTTGGAGGCAGGATGCGAGGTATACCAATTTGCCTACTTTCCCACTCTTCCTTGCTCCTGAAATTGCACAATTAGAAGCAGGTTTTAGTATAATTGTTGCAGAATCTACGTACAAAAATCAGTCTCCCATTTTAGTCGAAACAGAGTAGCTATCTAGTTTTTAGTTCTTAGTCTCTTATGATTGGAGGAATATTGACAACATGAACATAAAGATTGCTGTCTCAGCCTTGGGAATTGCAAATTTGCTTGTTTTATCTCTGTTTGATGCTTCTATGATTCTTATTTTGCTGAGAGTTCTATGCTGACTTCTTACTGTTTTTCTTATGTAAAGTGTTTTTTTTTTTTTTAGGAACATTGTGATGGTTTAGCAGGTAAATTTTATGTTTAGAAACCTGGACCGACCATACAAACATTTGTACTAACAAAATGAATGAATGCTACATTATTCTCCGAGTTGTTTTATATGTATGCCAAGGAGTTTAGGTATTTGCTTATTTCATGATGAGTTTAAGAATTTTCTTATGTTAGCTAAAATCTGTCATGTAACTGACGATAGAATCAGTCAATTATTTAGCTCCTGTTTAGATAGTGAAAGTATTTCATTTCATCTCATTTTATCATTATAACTTTTCTAAATTTCCACACAAAATAAAATAAATAATTCAACTTTTTCAAATTTCAAAATAATAATGATATTAAAAAATATTATTCTAATAATATGTTATTTAACTTTCAAATTTCATTTAAAACCATCACATCTCACTGTCCAAACTGCACTTTAAACTAGACAAAGGGGTAGGGGCATCACACACAATTAATTGATATATAATTTTCGAAGCGTCTACTTTGTATTTGTCACCTCTTTCAACCGCTTGAAGAGAAAAATACTCATCGTTTCTCTCAAATTTTCCTCTTCCAGCATGTTGTCTGTTGTATTATTCTTCTAAATTAAGTAAATAGAATGGGAGTAAAGACTGCAGAGTTTTTCTTTAGTGGAAAATATAAAAACAGATAGGAAGTCGCAAGTGTTGGAGCTTTCAGGAACCATGTGGTGCTGATCGGATAAAAATTTTCAAAAATACCCTTCATCTTCAACAATCTGAATAAAATAACTTACAGTCTTGCAGTTTATGCTATCAAATGGTCTTAATTTTTTATTCCTATTGTTTTTCTCTCTCTTACATAGAAATTTTGAGTATCCCAGAATCGTTTTGTATGTGAAAGCGTGTTCAATGTGTGCAGTAACATCGAGTGAATGTATATATGTTGATGCTTTCACTTTATCATATAAATCAATTTATGATATTCTAACTTGACATATATTTATGCAAAAAAACATTTTATGCAATTACATATATACAGGGTGGATATTGGACAAGCACAACACCTTAATTCACTTTGTATTCCTTAAAGTTTATGCAAGATTTGATTTTTAAGCTGTTTCTTGTTTGTTTTTTCCTCACAAATAACTTTGAACTCAGCCTCTTCAGCGAATGCGGGATGAGCTCAAGTTGTATGCTCAACGATATAATAATCTCAGTGAATATGGGGAGCCTTTGAAGGAATTATTTGAAAGGTATAATATCTCAGAAAGCACAGAGCAGTTGCAGGTCTCTGAAACCTATTCTCAGGTGCCTGAAGAGGGAACTCGATCATCTGACGATGATGTCCATAGCTCTACTTCTACTGCTGGAACTAGGAAACTGAAGCCCAGGTCTTTGAACACTGAGGCTACTCAAGCTTTGGAAGTAAGCAAATCAGCCAAGCAGGATACTATTCAGAAGAAGAGTCGCACAATCGGGACTAGGGGATCTTTGAATAAGAATTCTGCCAATTCAAAGACTGTTTCAGAGCCTGTGGATCGTAAATTGCCAAAGAAACCCGAGAAGCCAACTAAGCTGGAATCCAATAAAGAAAAAGACAAAATGAAGCAGGGAAAGAAATCCTCTGCTAAAGCAGGCAAGCATACATAGTTGTGTTTTTTTATTTTTTACCTTTTCTTTTCATTCTATGAAGACATGCTGATTGTGATTTGATGCCTTTAACAGTTCGAGTCAGCACTTTGCCTGCTGAGAATATGCCCCTGGAGAACAAAGAAAATATGGTATTGTTATTCAGCATGCTTTTTCTTAATTTGAACTTTTTCATCATTGCTGAAAACTTTATCTGTTTATTCGAAATGAGTGAGTTATGATTCCTAGGTTTTGAGTGTTCTTTGGGTTTCTTCCAATCTGTACACTATTGATTGGATGAGTGGTGCTATTATGCCGTCTGCAGGTGTCCACTCTTTGTGCCGCTCAACACAAATTGCACTTTTTTTTTTCCAAACATTTTTTAAACATTTTAAATATATATAAATATATTAATAGTTGCTTCCTTAATTATTAAGAAAAAATAAATAAATGCATGAGCGGTCAAAATAAAGAGGGAAATTAACGAGGCATAGTAACATTATTCTAATTGTATTGCTATTTACTACCGGTGAATGGTCAATATGTTGAGATGCATTTCATTCACGTTGTTAGGTCTTGTTGTGATTGTTTTTAATAATTCTTCCCATCCTCTTCCATTGTAGGATGCTCTCCCAATAGAAGAGATCAGCTTGACTGGAGTCAGTTAGACATTCTGCGACAAAGTTGCTGAATTTATCATTCTTATTCTCTTGGGTTTTGTCTTCAGTGTTTTTAAAGTGAGGGCTTTTCATTTGTATAAAAAAAGTGATAAAAGTGAAAGTGTTTTTCAGTCTGGTGTGGACGATGTTTTTTTATTTTTGTTTTATTGGGGATTTAATCTTTTGATTATCTGTCTAGTATTACACAGTTACTGCTGAAACCAAAGTGTATTTGAATCATTAAACCTATCTACTACTGGTTTAATATTTTTGAATCTGTTCATCCATACTTCGTTTAAAACAATGTGAAATGCATTCTGATTGTCAGAATTCATCTGGGATGGTTTTGCAATTCCGCTAAATCAAAACCGCAGATCAAGATAGTGTAAGCCTACACATGGTGCATTGATACATGAAAAAAATCAATGAAATCTCCTTAAAACCAAAGAGATATAATGATTCCTTCTTTAGCATACAAAAATAAATTACAAGCTGAGCTAGCTTCAGACTTCAAGTTAGGGTGAGAATTTTTATGTAAGCGACCTTTAGTTCCTTAGCCTTTTCTCTATTTATGCAACAGATTGCTCTCATGAATGTGAGCAGCACTACAATATCCTAACAGATTTCAGAAGGAATCTTTCAAGCACAAATGAGGATATGACACCTGTCTCATGTCGAGAAGATTCTCATGTAACCAACTAAATAATTGTACACTGTTTAATCAAATTGTAATTAGACTGTGCTCCCTGGAATACTTGTATAAATATGGATTGGAAATACAATGTAATGGTGTGAATACATATACAAGAAATATGAATGAAAGAAGTTTTTCTCCGTTCAGACTTTTCTTCAAACACTTAAAAGGAGTTAGGTATGTGCTTGTCTTTAGCCTCTACCATAAATTCATTATGGTATGAGAGATACCCAAGGACTAACGTCCATACATTCATACATTTTTTTTTTTTTCTCATGGCCAACCTAGAGTCTTCCGACGTCACCCACTCTTCTCCTTACCCCACCATCATTTCTTCTTCATCCCATTTCATCACCATTAAACTTACACATGAGAATTACTTGTTATGGAAGGCCCAAATAGTTCTGTTCTTGAAAGGTCACCGTCCTTTTGCTGTCATTGATGGCACTAATCCCCCCCTCATTCGATTGTTGACAACTAGGTGAATCTAGATTACAATAACTGGATTTTGCAAGATCAATTAATAATTTCTACCATCAATACTTCTCTGTCCGACACCATCCTTGCCCAAGTTTTGAACTGCTCTACCTCTCAAGAGGTTTGGCAAGCCATTCAAACCATGTTTTCTGCTCACTGCTCTCCACATATCATGCAGACGCAATTTCAATTAGCCACCCTAAAAAAAGGCTCTAATTCTATCACTACCTATTTTAAAAATGACACGTCTCGTGCAGCAACTTTGATCGCTACTGGCCAACCACTTTCAACATCTAAGTTTTACTAGCGGGTCTTGGCAGTGACTATGAATCTCTAGTCACCTCCTTAGCAACACGCCCTGACTCCCTTTCTACTCCTCAAGTTTTTAGCTACTTCTTGAATCATGAGTCTCATATTACACATCAGACTAACACTCTACTTTCAAGGACTTCCCTTGCAGCTAACTCCACTATTCGGCAGCCTCGTTCTAGCTCAAACTCAAGCCGTGGCAGGGAATCCTCGTTTCGCAACCGAGGCAGAGGCCGTGGTGGTTTTCGTGGAGGTTGTCCTCGTCAATTCCCTACTCGATCCTCACTTGGGCCTGTGTCAAGTCTGTCAACGACCTGAACACTCTGCACTTACCTGCTACTATAGATTCAACCATGCGTGTCAAGCACCTGATCCTCCTTCCATTGCTGCCAGCTACAGCTCAGTGCCCTCCTTGGCTCCTTCTTCAAGTATATGGTTCCCGGATACTGCAGCGATGAACCACTTTACATCAGACTTTGCCAATCTAAACCTAGATGCAGTGTCTTACCATGGCCCAACCAAGTTAACATCAACAACGACAGCACCCTTCCAATCCAAAATATTGGTTCTGGTCAATACAGTCCCCTTCTGGCAATTTCTTACTCCATAAACTTCTTCATGTCCCATTAATTACTAGAAATTTACTTTTAGTTCGTTAGTTTTGCCTTGACAATTTAGTGTTTTTTGAGTTTCACTCCAATTCTTTTTTTGTGAAGGATTTGCGTACCCGAGCTCCACTTCTTCGGGGCCATGTTAGAAATGGCCTATATGAGCTGTCTACTGGTGTTTCCACCCCAACCAAATTTGCTTCTACAACTCCACAGGCCATGCTTGGTGAACGGACCTTCTCCCATCACTGGCACTCCCCGCCTTTGACATCCAAGTCCCCGAACCACTTCATTTACTATTAAAAATTTTAAGCTTCCTGTTAACAATAGTAGTCACATGCCACAATGTTCCACTTGTCCCTTAGCTAAATCCCACACTCTGCCTCATCCCCCCACCCCCTCTCGCTCACTCAAACCATTTCAACTTGTGTTTCTTGATGTTTGCTGACTGGCTCTTGTGCCCTTCTCTAATGGTTCTCGATTTTACTTATATGTAGTAGATGACTATTCCAAATATATATGGCTATTTCTGCTTCAATCTAAGTCTAATGTGTTTCAAATATTTTTAGCCTTTCTTAATTATATTAGTAATTTTTTTTCTTCCAATATTTCATCAATACAAACCGACTAGGGTGGGGAGTTTAGGCCTTTAAACAAAATTTTTCATCCAAATGGAATTGTGCATCGTGTGATGTGTCCTTATTCTCATACCCAAAATGGCAATGTCGAACGATGACATCGTCACATTGTGGAAATTGAGCTTTCTCTCATGGCCCATGCCTATGTCCCACAAAAATATTGGACTTATGCTTTTTTAACGACTGTTTTTTTAATAAATCGTATGCCCACTCCCATCCTCAATAATAAATCTCCTTATCAACTCCTTTTTCTTCATTCTCCATATTATCAGTTTTTACAGATTTTTCGATATCAATGTTGGCCCAACTTGCGCCCATTTAATCGTCACAAACTCAATCTTAGGTCCAAACCTTGTGTTTTCATGGGCTATAGTGGAGATCATAAAGGGTATCTATGTCTTCATATTCCCACGGGTAAAGTCTACATCTCACGAAATGTCCAATTTAATGAATCTGTCTATCCCTTTATTGACAATACCCACAGCCCACATACGGCCTCACTTTTAAATTAGGCAACACCTGGACCCTCACTTCAAATCAACACATTTTCTCTTATCACACCTTCATCTACCCATTCTGGCCTTCCAGCCACTACTCGGCCCAATCAACCTCCTCAGCCCACTAACACATTACCTTCTAAATCTTCTCATCTCTCCCCAACATCTACATCGGCCCAGTCATCACCTACTCTAACTCTCAGCCCATCTCCTTCAGCTAGGTCTTTGTCCCTGAGTTCCTCTCCTTCTGTGCCGCAATCTATCACTTTCTCGAACCCTTCTCAGCAACCCTCATCTTTTTCTACTCATGCCATGCTCACAAGGTCCCAAAATCAAGTCCATCGCCCCCTTCACCGTACCGATGGCACCATACCTTGGCCAAAGTCCAAACCTTCTATTCATCTCACTATCTCATCCCCTTCCTCGATACTAGAAGAACCCTTATCCTTCACTGAAGCTTCCAAGTACCCTAAATGGCACTCTACCATGGCATCTGAATTCGATGCTCTTATCCTTAACTAAACTTGGGATTTGGTCCTTTAAAACTAAACGGCATGCTGATGGAACCATCGAATGACAAAAGGCGCACCTAGCTGCTAAGGGGTTCTATCAGTAGGCTGAGATTGATTTTAAGGAGACCTACAGTCTGGTTATGAAGCCAGTAACCATTCGGCCTCTCCTATCCATAGCGGTTTCCTCATCTTGGCCGTTGCACCAGTTAGATGTTCAGAATGCCTTCCTACATAGTGACCTAGAGGAGGATGTTTTCATGCATCAGTTGTTGGGGTTTGCAAATTCGGATTTTCCCTCTCACGTCTGCAAGCTACGTAAGTCTATCTGTGACCTTAAATAGGCCCCTAGGGCTTGATTCTTGAAATTGAGTAACAAATTGTTATCTATTGGCTTCCATGAAAATCTGACCGTTCATTTTTTATATTTCGAAATTTGACTGATTCTATTTTTATGTTAATTTACGTAGATGACATAATATTGACTGGTTTTAGTGATCTGCTTATGATTGGTTCTAGTAATCTGCTTATTTCTCAAATTCTTGCCTCTACATGAATCATTTCCAGTCAAGGATTTAGGATCTTTGCATTACTTTTTAAGTATAAAGGTCCTTCTAAATACTCAAGGCTTATTTCTGTCCCAGACTAAGCATATCATTGATATACTTAAATGTTTAAACATGCATAATTCCAAGTTAGTCTCCACCCCCAGGACCACTACATCCAAATTCACAGCCTTAGAAGGATCCTCTTTTGAGAATTGTCAGCTCTATCGTAGCATTGTAGACAGTTTGCAATACATTTATTTCACAATACCAGATATTTTATTTGCTGTAAATAAGGTATGCCAATACATGCAATGTCCTAGAATTCCTCATAGGCAAGCTGTTAAGAAAATTCTTCATTATTTACTTCTTACCTCTTATTTTGGTTTACATTTTTCTGCCTCATCTTCTTTTCATCTCTCTGCTTTTTCTGATGCTAATTAGGCCGGGTGACCTGACGATCGCAAGTCTACTAGTGGATTTTGTGTGTATTTTGGTTCTCAATTGATATCCTGGAGTTCTAAGAAGCAACATATGATTACTAGATCATCCACTGAAGCTAAGTACAAAGCAGTCGCCAACACTACCCGTGAGTTACTATGGCTACAGTCATTACTTAGTGAGCTGGAAATTTTCTTGTCTAATCCCCCGACACTATGGTGTAATAATCTCGGTGCAACCTACCTGTCCATGAATCCAGTTCTTCATTCTCGAACAAAGCATGTCGAACTTGACTATCACTTTCTTTGAGAACGAGTTTCTGCCAAAGCATTCAAAGTATCCTTTATTTCAAGCAAGATCAACTTGCTGACATCTTTACAAAACCTCACTCTGCTGCGTGTTTCAAATTTCTTCGATCAAGCCTCACTATCTCTCTTGTGTCGCTGGAGGCTATTTAGGCACCTAATTCTCATATAGCTGCCACTACAATAGATTGCTCTCACGATCATGAGCAGCACTACAATATCCTAACATATTTCAAAAGGAATCTTTCAAGCACAAATGAGGATATGACACCTGTCTCATGTCTAGAAGATTCTCATGTAACCAACTTAGTAATTGTACACCATTTGATCAAATTGTAATCAGATTATTTTCCTTGGAATACTTGTATAAATATGGATTGGAAATGCAATGTAATGGTGTGAATACATATACAAGAAATACGAATGAAAGAAGTTTTTCTCCATTCAGACTTTTCTTCAAACACTTAGTGTGCTTGTCTTTAGCCTTTGCCATAAATACATTATAAGTGAAATCATCTATATATTGTTAGTTGAGAAATACTTTAGCCACAAATGGATTACACAAAAGTAATCCTATAAACTGACGTGGTTTCATGTGATTCGTCAGATTGAAAAATTATCACATGAAACCACGTAAGTTTGTAGAATTGTTTTTGTGTAATCTTTTGTGGCTATTGTTAAGTTATAATACATGCAAAGAAAAGTTAAGTTAGCAATATTGAAGTTGCTTTGGAGAAGTTTGGATAGTGAGTTGAGTTGAGATGAAATGAGAGTTGAAAGTTGAATAAAATGTTATTAAAATATAATTTTTAAATAATATTTTTATTTAAAAATTTGAAAAATTGAAAAATTGAATTATTTATTATATTTTGTTTAAAAGTTTGTAAAATTTATAATACCTAACACGTCAATTCCGTTTTCCATCCCTACATCCCCTCCTATACAATACAGGTACATTATGGCTGGCATTTAAGCTCATAGGCACCACTCCCTTGTAACATTTTCTGCTCCTATAGCCATTCTAGTTTGAATACTGGAACAAAAAATCTCAGTTACGAGAACAAAATTCAACACTTTGATTTAAAGGCAAGGAAGTGAAGCTGTTCTATGACTTAGACTAGATGATTGCCAAATTTTAACAGGGAATATAATTTTCACAACGATTAGGCCAAATTAAGAGCATAAAAAATAAAGAATACATAAAATTGTAATATCAAATGATTTCGGTACAAAGCCAAAATCTGTAGAAGTGTCTTAGGTATTCAAAATACAAGATATCTAACTGAATGGTAATGCTCACTAATTGTTAAAAGTGCACAAAAACATTATAAATACAACTCAAGTATATGCATATGTCAATATTAATTCGTAATACCAATTTGATCAGGATTGATCACAACTCCATGCACTGTTCCTGCCCGGCCAAAGAAATTTCTTTCAGAAGTGGTTGTTGAAGGCATTGTTGGAACATTAGGAGGGACTGGAATCTCGGCTGAGTGGCCAGAAATGCAGAGGGCACCAGAATCATCTTGCTCCCAGTACACTTCCACCATTATTCCTCTTGGATTCTCTTCAGATTCTGTTCCTGGAATCCCCACAAACCTGGCTCCTACAGGTATCTGTGCAATCATAGTACAAGGATAAGATATCAGTGCAATTCTACACTCCTAAGAAACTTTTTTCTCCTGATAATCCGTTTGGATTTATAGATGAGTTGAATAAAATATTGTTAGAATATTATTTTTAATATTATTATTATTTTAGGATTCGAAAAAGTTAAATTATTTATTATATTTTGTGTGAGAATTTGAAAAAGTTGTAATGATGAGATGAGATGAGTTGAGGTCAATCTCGAATCCAAACAATATCCTACCTGAACTGAGGCTCCGGATGTTAAAGTCAGAGTTTCCAACCTCCCTTCAACTGCAGCACTCTCTAGCTCTGCCTGCCTTGCTATATTCAAGAAAACTTCTTCCAGAGTTGTAAGACCCAGTTGGATGTCAGATATACCAAATTCTTCTTTTCTATCTTGGAGCTCCTCGAAAAAATTCTGTTCAGGATTAGCAGGACCAAAGAAAAAAGGTAATAAGCAAAAGTTGAAAAAAAAAATGCAAAGGAAAAAATAAAGACATTATATGTATAGATGAAATTGATTTGTACAATCATCTCATAATCTCCAAAATCATTTCTAGCTATAAGTAGTCACATGTTTGAGGGTAATCCAATGAATATAAAAACATGGGGGATTGTTATTGCTTGGGCTATGTATTTCACTTTATAACAGTTGCAACCATGTCATAATCTTCATCAGTTTTGAGACTGATGAAGATATTGTGGCAGCAAAATTAGCAATGAGAGCTTTACAGAATTATTTTATCAATCGACATCACACCATGCAATTAAAGCTGATGCAATCTTTCTCCAATTGGACTTTGTGATATGTATCATTTCAAATAATACAATCAACATCAAATAATGCCTTAAGAAAAGAATTAATAATACACTGGCTTAAGGTTCAAACTTCCGATACTGCATTAATGAAAAATGCAACTTGGGTTCCTGATATTTATAAACACAACAAAGGACGGGTTTAACACCAGATACAAGGTAAAAGAAAAACAAACAAAAGAAATCTTTACCGTTAAAAGCCTCTCTCTATCATGAGGGATCACGAAAGTCAAAAAGGCTTTATTCTCCTCTTTTGGTACTACATCCAGTCGCTGCCAAAACATTCCCCTTTTTAGCAACCAAACTTATTGCATGTTAAAGAAAAGTTTTGATCAATCAATTTACTTATTTAACTTACATCTTTAAAGAACTCCTTCACAGCCTCGTGATGAATCGTAGAAACTGCAGCCCCATTGGAAAGAGCATGAGTTGGGGGAGTTTGTCCATTTGTTCTTCCCAAGAAGCTCACATTAGCAATGAAGCCAGTGCCAAACCGTGACTTTAACCTGATTGAGGTTCCAATGCAGCGAAGCCTACCCTTGGCCATGATTCCTATGCGGTCACTCAAAATGTCAGCTTCTTCCATTGAATGTGTTGTTAGGACAATGGCACGCCCTTTCTTTGCGTCATTTATTATGTCCCAGACATGCCTCCTTGTTATTGGATCCATACCAGTTGTCTGCCAATTAGGATAAAAATTGAATTTTTTCACATAAACAGATCATGTAAATGAATAGCTGAGCATGTTTATTCATTTTTGTATTACCGGTTCATCCAAAATGACTAACTTTGGATCACCAATGAGAGCTATTGCAACACTGAGGCGACGTTTCATTCCTCCACTGTAACTCCCTGCTCTAATTTTGGCCGCCTCAGTGAGTCTCACCTCTTCCAATGACTTCTGAGTAATCTGCACTTGAGCAAATTGTTTATCTTAAGGAATGGACATAGGAATCAACAATAGATTATCATCTTCACATTATCACATATGAATGCCATTGCATACTCTGTTGGGGATTGTGAAGTTTGTTTTGAATCTTTAATTAATGACAAGGACGAAAGCAGATGGAACACCCTTTTGCATGGATAATACTTACCGATCTTATAGAAGCTGGGGGTAGGCCTTTAATACAAGAAAAGAGGTGGAGGTGCTCTTGGCCAGACAATGCATCCCAAAGAATATCAAACTATAAAAAGATACAAAATTCAAGAAAAGGTTAGCTTACAACTTCTCTTCTGAGTCATTGCTGTAGCCCATAAAAAGAACTATGCTATATGTTGCTGAAACAATCCAACAAACATCACACCTTTAGGGATGCACATAGCCACACGCACAGAATCGGAGATTACCTGGGGACAAACACCTATAATTCTTCGAATGTCTGACATGCCAACTGAGCTTCGGACTGAATTTCCATATATCAATGCTGTTAACAAGGCAGATACAGATGATATATCCTTCTTGACCGTAATTCCATAAAATAAACACAGAGAGAGAGAGAGAGAGAGAGAGAGAGAGAGAGAGAGTCACCATCTCCTCCTGTCACTGGCGTAATGCCAGTTAAACAGTTAATTGTTGTAGTTTTCCCTGCCCCATTAGGTCCAAGAAGACAAAATAACTGATTCTTTGCAAAGTTCACCCATAAGCCCTGAATGCAAGTCGCAAATCAGTGTCAAATCTACCAAAACATATACATGAACCATAAATAGAATCATGATTGTCATCTCATGCGTTATAATGATGGTTGATGGCAACCAAGAAATGGGTCAAACAAAATTTAAAGATAGTGATACAAAGGAGCATCAGTCTAGATGAGGATAAAGGCTCTCAACACACCAATGTATAACAACCAGCGTGATGGATAGCAGGAGCCACCACTCAGTAGATTCGGCCACGAAACTCCATTGGCCGACAATCAAGCATAGTGATTGATACTAATAATCTAGGTATGAATGCTACACATAATCACCACATGAACAAAGAGATTCCATTCATTGCCTCAACTCGACCGGAAAAAAAGTTGGAAAGAGGTCCTAGCGCTAGTCTTCTTACATTTAGGCAAAGATACAAACAAAATGCTCATAACTCATAACAGCTACACAATTGTGTATGAATTAACAAAAAACTTACTTTTAGCCCTCAACTTGGCCAGAACTAAAGTTGGAAAGGATCCTTACCCTAACAGCATGGAATGATGGAGTCTTCTGACATTTACAACAACCAAACTGCCTAGTCCCAGGATATGACTTTACAAGACCATGGATCTGAACAGCAACGTCTGGATCAACCACACCTTCCTGTGTTTGATGTTTTACTCTGTTTTCCTCTTCAAGGACATCTCCATCATCTGGAGTAATATGCTCCTGCTGTGGAACTGAACCTATGCAACTACAAATCCCACCCTCTATGATGGGAGGGGGAAAAAGCATCAGTCATAATTATAGGCAATGAGGAGAACCCGTGAGCACAGAGTGGAGAGCAAACTGAATTACCTCTCACTTTGCTTCCACCTCTCCCTGTCCAATACCCAGGGTTTAGAAAGTAAAACACAGATTTTCTCACACCAGATGCATTTGGGATTATGTTATCGAAGTAGATGGCCAATACAAACCATAGTAAGAATGTAGCAACCAGCCATTTGTAAATATCATCCTGTCATGAGAACGAGAGATACAAAATAACTGTGATGGAAATGATCCAGCGTAGATTAAAGTAGAGTGACAAAAATGAATGTGCAATATAAAGAACGGAATGTGATTTTTCCAACTAGAATGTATAGAGTGATGTATTAATTGTCACAATTGGGAGCTTGAAGTTTTCACGTACAATCGTTATTACACATTCTGTATCGTTTGGTGCACACTCGGCACGTCTACTCCAAGTAATCCCAACATCTTGAGGGGTTGAAGTTGCTTCAGCAAGCAGATTTAGAGCTGCAGCCAGAAGATTTGGTGGGAATAACGACCAGATAGCTCTTAAGGTGGTAGAGAAGCTGTCACTGTATGGAAATCCAAATACTGTAACAAGCTGCAACGACATAAATGGAAACAAATTATACAAGTGAACGGTTAATTAACTCCTATCACAGAGATTTGGCAACGGAATCTTGCCTGAGTCATGAAGCCAACAATAAATATGGAGAAACCCACTGTTGTGGATGAAGAGGATTTGCTAATGAAGGCTGACAACATGAAGGCAAAGCCAATCTAGCATCAAAAGTTGGAAAAACGTATCAAGGGTTACTCTTAATTAAAAACCAAATCACAATTAATAAGCAAAAAATAAAACAGTGACAGATGGGACTTGCTGTTTACCATATTAAGTTGGAATAGAAAGAACACAAGTAACACTACTTCAAAACTGTTGTTCAAGAAGAAATCAAACTGAAAGAGCATCCCAAAGAGAACTAAGAATAATGAGGAGAGAAGCGTAAGAAATCCCTCCCACGTGAGCCACGAGAGCCAGTAAGCAGAATCATAAAGACCCATCATACTCATTGCCTGTGGGTATAAAAATAAAGATAAAAATGAAAAATTGAATAATTCTGCAAAGTGCAAAGAGAAGGAAACGATAATCCTATTTTGAGTTCAGACCACAGAATGTCAATACCTGCCGAAGTTTAAGCTCTTTCTCTGTGATCAAAGAACTGATATTAAAAACAAAAGCAAACATGGCCGCTGCAAGGAAAAAGGTTGGTCCTACTGTAGCCACTGCAGAAAAAATTTCCACTGCAGGGTGCGCGAATTCCTTGAACCCGAAAACCCAGCTTAAGTTTGGATCTGAAAGTGCAGAGAAGATTTAACAGCATTATATACTGTGACCAGAGATTTCCAGACCGGGACCAGAATTTAATACCTCCAATCAGAAATCTTGCAATCTCACGCTCTGCCGCAATTTGAAGTGGTATTTGAAATTTAAATGTGGGATCTTCATAATTCCCTCGCACTGCAGCTGGAGTTGAATTAGTCTGTATGCCGTAGCTAATTATTGTAGCATTTCTTTGCACAAAATGCAAAGCTCCTGGGCACCTCATAGGATTATTAACAAGCCATGCGTCAACTTCACTTGGTGTTCGAAATGATTGAACCTGTATTAACAAAGGACACCATTTAAGAATGGATTTAATTAAGATTTTCCACGTTCTGAATCTTCCATCATATTTCCTTTTTCGTCGAACTCCTCAACAAACCCAAAAGCAAGATTTCAATCTATTACATTTAGGAGCAGACATAGAGAAGAATTCCAAGATTTTCAAACTAGAACTCAAATTTCCAATCCAACTGAAGCAAAAGGATAGAATTAAATAATTCCACTTTTCGTTCGCTTTGTCCTTTCTTGTAGTTGTAGATTCTCAGCAACCAAACAAAGAAAAAAATCTCCATAATTTTGGAAGTATCTATTTGAAACTAGCTGGTCAACTGGCTTGAAATTCTTTCATTTCCAATTTTCTTTTATGGACCAGGCAACTGGCTCGTCAATGGAAAATTTCTTATTAGCGTTGAATTCAATAGAGAGAAGAAAACAAATAAAAATTTTCACATTCACCAAGTATGAAAAAGAAACAACCAGGGCACCCTATTTCCATTTTTCGCTTGCTTTCTTTGCGTCCAAAGAGCGAATAGATGTAATTAAAGTCCAAAGGACCTCAATATTAAGACTGTGGAATACGTAATTCTCTTCGAGTATCCATTTTCCATTTTGTTCTCCCAGAAGCGAAAAAGACACCTACCTTAGTCGAAGGAATCGGCCTCCCAGGGTTATTCGCCATGATGCCATCCACAATGGTCCGAGCCGCGGCGGTCTCGTTTCCGCTCCACAGAAAGTCAAAGCAAGGGAGCCTCGTATAGAACTTGTCCTCGCATGGCGGAATCGAAGGCGAGACCAGGGGTTTGGGATCGGGAACACTCTTGTAGGAGGTGGAGGTGGAGTAGCGAGCCTGGATGGCCTCCTGGATGCAGAAGATGAGAAAGACAAAGAAAAAGGAGGAAAAGAGCTGGAGAAAGGTCGCCCTCTTGTTCCGCCATGAGAGCAGGAGGTTCTTCTTCAGAAGCGCGGTGTATTGCTGAAACAGCAACGGAAAACCGCGCCTTAAGTTCATGGCTTTTAGACTGCTCTTTCTTCCCGTGTTTGCAGAGAAGAAGAAGAAGAAAAGGATTTGGATTTATACATGTCGGAACCAAAACATTCGAAATGCAGTTTTGTGTTATGGAAGGTGGGAAGTTGGAAATATTATTAGGCTTGGTCTTAAATATAATTACAATAGATGCCACTGGCGTACGATTCTTGTGTGAAAGCTGGTGTACGATTCTTGTGTGAAAGCTGGTGTAGACTTTGGTCTTAAATATAATTACACTAGATGCCACTGGTGTACAATTCTTGTGTGAAAGCTGGTGTCATCGTATACAATTTGAGAACCGCTACATATATATAAAAAGATTATATAAAAATAAATTTATAAATTGACATAATTTTATATGATTTGTTAGATTTATTTTATAAAAAAAATAATTTTATAATTTGACACACTACATCAAATCACGTCAATTTATTAATTTACTTTTATGTAATTCTGGTTAAAATATTTATTATTCAATTTATTATTGACCATGTAAGTCTTTTTTTTTCCCTATAAAAATGTATAATTAAATATCTCTCTTACTCTAATTTCAGGTTGCCAATAAAAACTTAAATTTATCACTTAAATTCATGGATAGAAAAAAAATGCAAAAGCTTTCAAAGACTTTCATTTTGTTTTAGGAAAGGGATTCTGTCCAAATCTAACATGATATCATCTATTATATTATTTAATCTCAAAAGAAATAAATTAATAATAATAAAAACTATAATCTTCTGGCGGAGATTACACAGTCATAATAAACTAAGCAGTCACCACTCTCTCCATATTAAATTAGTGGGATTAATCTTTGCAGCATCCTATATACTACACATTATAATTTTTTTTATTTGTTTCTTTTATTAAATGTGTATTATATGAATGATGAATAAAAAAATATAAATGTTTCAAGAAGAGTAAAATNTTTTCTTCTCAAATATTATTTAAATATAAAATATTTTTAAATTTTAAGTTTACAATTTTTTTATTTAATCATCACCTATTCATTACAACTTTTTTAAATTCATAAACAAAACACAAAAAATAATACTATTTTTTCAATTTCAAAATAAAAATTATATTAAAATAATTTTTTTATTTAATTTTTTTTCTCTTTTTTCTCAAAATCTAATAAAATATCTTAATTTAAACAATTTCATTACAATTTACATATATATTAAGATATTCTAAATATCCAGACAGATCCTTATTTATAGCGAAGGGGGAGACAATTTGAAGTGAATTTTATATTATTTATTATTATTTGGTGAGTTTCAAAGAATATAATAAATGATGTATGACTTATTTTTATATGCTCCTCCCTATTTCATTCTTATAACTATTAGGAATCTTAATTATTTGAGGATCAACATTTTTATTCAAACTGAAAAACAAAAATTAAAAGACATAAAAAATTAACAACTATTACTTTTCATTTATTTTTGATCAAATTATTTTAATGATATAAACGAAGTTATGATAGAAATTGAGATAAAAATAATAATTAAAAAAAAGAAAAAAAGAAAAAGAGGACTACATCTTTGATTATTCATAATGAATTAAATTGTAAACCATAGGTTCTTATTTATAAGGAAAGTATATAAAAAACGAGACAAGATAAATATCATGATCATTATAAAAATCAAATCACCTGATAAGATAAAATCTTTTAAAATTAGAAAAATCAAAACTATTGATTTAGATAATAATGATTTTGATTTGATATTATCTCTAAAAGTTAATAAATAGTATTATTAACAAATTAAATAGCCATAGCAGAGTTATAATGGGTCGACACTAATACACTAATGCATGAAAATGAAAACTCGTGATTTTGAAAGATCATAAGGAAATTATATTAAGTAGTTTATAATTAATATAATAAAAACATTTCTAATCGTCGTTTTAACGATATATCTATATATAACTCATTAAACAATCAATCAATGCAAACATATCACTCAATTAAAAATGAGATTTAATTTTATAAAACTGTCATGCATTTAATATAAAGTTGTATAATAATTATACATAAGTTTTATTTTCTTTCCAGATACCCATTAAGATTCAATTTCTAAGTTTAACTTCTGTCGAGATGGATAATATGAAAAATTTGATAGTACATTATTATTAAAAAAAATAATAACTAAATTAAGAAATAACAATAATCAAATAAAAAAAATGAAATAACTCAAACACTTCCCAATGAACTTGAAATACTTTTCCAAACTACAATATTTATGCTAATAAAAAAAAATACTATTTGTACTTAAGAAAAACTTGCAAAACATTTGCTTATCCACATGTCAGTTATTGATATATTGAAAATTATCAAATTTTAAATTCAAAATTTGAATTTCAAAAAAAAATTGACAATAAATCTTGTAAGTAAAAATTGTAAGTATATATAATATTATTCATAATGAATTAAATTGTAAACCATAGGTTCTAATTATTTATTTATTTTATTCATAAATTAGAACCTAACGGCCATATATAAGTTCTTATTTATAAGGAAAGTATATAAAAATGAGATAAGATAAATATCAAGATCATTATAAAAATAAAATCACCTGATAAGATAAAATCTTTTAAAATTATGAAAATCAAAACTCATGTTGATTTAGATATTAATAATGAATTTGATTTGATATTAGACACCATTATTATTAAATTAAATAATGTGATCCGGCCTGATTGTCATCAAGTTTGATCTTAAGGGCTTATTTTATAATTAAGAGAATTGATCCGAGTTTTGTCTAATGCACGCAAACATATATAATTTTATAATTTTATGTGATTTTTTTAACATACTAATTAATTAATTAATTAATGCCTTTTCTAATGTTTTTTTTTTTTTTTTGATATGATGACATTCAAGCAATGGTAGATCAGTTCCTTCGCTACAAGTTACAGATGTTTGAAACTTGACTACATATGTCATTTTCTTTACTCGCTAGATCGAAGATTTTTCAGGCATTTTCGTCATGAATCTATTAAAAACAAGTACGTAGCTAGTAATCTTAGTCTTCTATCTATCTTATCTATTTCTTATCTTTCATTTAAATAATAACATGACTTGGTCAAAAGACTCCGCGTCTTGATTTGTCTAATTTCCGCGAAAATTACAAGACACAGAAACAAACGGCCTGATACCTAAACCATGCAATATTTAATATTTTTTTTTAATTAACATTTGTAAATATATAATAATAATAAAAGTGGTACGGCCAAAATGAAAGTCTTTGGTTCGAAACCCCCCTCTCCAAATGTATCAAAAAAAGTGGTACGACCCGTGCATATCCCTTTCTTCATTTCTAAGTTTTAAGAATAGCTATGACTATGAACATATATAGATATATTTTAAAGGAAATGATTTATAATGTTTTTAACATACGCCAATTTAAACAATTAAATTGATTGTTTATATCAGCTGTATACATTAATATATTTATATATATTAAGTTGATTGTTTGTGACCAATCCCACCTTCTTGGAAATATCTTAGAATTTGAACAATACTTGGTTGTCGTTGAGGTTTTCGGCTTTCCTCCTGTAGTGGACATCTCATGTTATTAAAGAATACAGAATTGAGAACACAAAATTGCACTGCAGTTTTAGATATTTCATCGAAAATATTATGTACTTTGGGGGAATCATCCCGGCAGGGACCAGCGGGCAGCTTTTGCCTTTGGCCAATTGGCGCAACCTTGAGGACACGTCACCATCAAGAGTCAAAACCGCGTGAAGGGGCAACATAGGCATTTAAAGAAGGGCAGTTTCGGTAGAGAACGGTTCTCCACCGATTCATAACCATTTCCGAAAATTAATAAAGAACAGCAGGGACAACCGAGTCATTTAGGTCATGGAACTCTCA
>QEOT01123110.1:33337-47262 GCA_003123785.1 Pterocarya stenoptera | reverse complement strand
GCTGGGAGCGGGACGCCCAGCATTTTCCTATTCAATTTACAAAATAAAGACATCTATTTATTTTTCACTCACTCTCGTCATTCAGTCTCCACTAACCCTCAAATCTAATGGCCCAAAATCTTCACTTCGTTTTGCTCCCTCACCTGTCCCAAGGCCACCTGATCCCCATGACGGACATGGCCAAGTTACTAGCACAGCATGGGGTGAGCGTCACCATAATCACCACCCCCATCAATGGCGCTCGAGCTAAACCAGTCATAGATCAGGCCACCCAATCTGGGCTCCATATCCAGCTTCTCCAAGTCCAATTTCCCTGCTCTGAAGTTGGGTTGCCTGAAGGATGTGAAAGCATGGACGCCCTCCCCTCAAAAGATATGTTCAAAAATTTCTTGACAGGCATCAGCATGCTGCAACAACCAGTGGAGCAGCTTCTGGTCGAGCTAAAGCCTCCTCCAAGCTGCATCATTTCCGACAAATATCTTGCCTGGACTGACCGCACAGCTCGTAAGTTTCGGATTCCCAGAGTTGTTTTTGATGGTACTAGTTGTTTTGCGCTCCTGTGTACACACAACATAATCACATCCAAGGTTTGTGAGAATTTGTCCGAGTCGGAGCCCTTTGTTGTGCCTGGTTTGCCTGATAGAATTGAGCTAACTAAATCCCAACTACCAAATTCTGTCAATATTGTCCCCTCCAACACAGCGGGTATTCGCAAAGAAATTAGAGAGGCTGAACTAGCAGCATATGGGGTTATAGTAAACTCTTTCGAGGAATTAGAAACAGCATATGTTAGAGAATACCGAAAGGTCAGAGGAGAGAAAGTTTGGTGTATTGGGCCGGTGTCACTAACCAACCAAAACAACCTAGATAAGGCTGCCAGAGGTGACAAGTCTTCCATTGATGAAAACCAATGTCTGATTTGGCTTGATTCGTGGAGACCAGGTTCCGTAGTCTACGCTTGTATGGGAAGCCTCAGTCGCTCGACATCTGCACAGCTGATAGAGCTTGGGTTAGGCTTAGAAGCATCAAACCGACCTTTCATTTGGGTGATAAGATCAGGAGACAGATTAGCTGAGCTTGAGAAATGGATGTCAGAAGAAAAATTTGAGGAAAGGGTCAAAGGGAGAGGGGTTGTGATTAAGGGTTGGGCTCCGCAACTGTTGATTCTGTCACATCCTGCAGTTGGAGGGTTCTTGACACATTGTGGATGGAACTCATTACTTGAAGGGATATGTGCAGGCTTGCCAATGATAACATGGCCGTTGTTTGCTGAGCAATTTTACAACGAGAAGTTTTCTGTGCAAGTGTTGAAGATTGGTGTGCCTGTGGGGGCTAAATTTGTTGTGAATTGGGGACAGGAAGAGAAGCATGGGGTGGTGGTGAAGAGGGAACAGGTTAAAATGGCAATAGATCAGTTGATGGATGAAGGAGATCAGGAAGGACAAGATAGAAGAAAGAGAGCTAGAGAGCTTGGGGATATGGCCAAGAGTGCAATTGAAGAAGAAGGCTCTTCCTATCTAAGCATGAAATTGTTAATCCAAGATATAATTGAAGTATGCAACAAGTGATCATTATTGGTAATTTATAATAGGCTAAGCTTCTGCCTAAACAATAAAAAAGAGAAATTAGGCTAAACTTGCTTTGGAATGCAATAGATCATGTAATAAAATTAATGAAAAGTTCTATTGTAGCTCTTCAGAGGTTGTTCTTAGATAATGTTCAATGGTCTGTTCAATTTTCTATCTAAAATTGTTAAAAAATTACTTTATTTATTTTAGCTAATAATTTTTAAAATGTACTCTATATCAACATATATATATTTACTCTTTCTCTATATATAAAATTGATAAATAGTTGTGGTTGCTCTAATTTAGCCACTTTTGTAGTACTCATGATTGCAAAATGTCTTTCTAAAAAATAATTTAGGGTGTGGGTTACTTTGTAGTTTGTTGTAGACTTTGGTCTCTACTATCTTATCCATTTCTTAGGGTATTGGCATTGGATTATGCAAATGCAAAGTAATAATTTACATAATATCACATGATTGCATTTGGCTATTCCAGTCAAAACCTATTTCCACATTAGATTATCCATATATTAGCCAAAATAATAAAAAAATATTATTAATTTAATAATAACATTTTTTTCTAATTTATTTTTGTCGTATTTTGCAATTCTACCATTCATATGTTAATTATAATTTGATTATTAATTAAAAATATAAGATTGATAGAGACAAACTATATAATGAAACAAAACAACTTTTCTACACTAGAGACAATAAAATTACAACATCTAATTGCACCAATCAGTAACCAGAAGTAGCTAATTTTACATCTAATTCCACAATGAAAACAATAGTAACTCACAGCAGCATTCCACAATTAAAACACTTTCCACAATTCCACAACAACAACAGGGACATTGAGACATAAGCAAAATCCACCACAAGTTTCATTCGCTTGCTAGAGACATTAAATGCCAAAACCCAACACAACCACCTCCTATTGAAACATGTAGTTAAACATTGTTTTTCACTTTTCCTGATAACATACCATAATGGGTCATACCACGAGTTAAGATCTATTTCATCAGAAAACAAAACACCAAATCACTCTAGTGAACAACTAGCACAACAACGTAGAAACTAGAACTTTGTTTTCCTAATAACATATTGATGAACATTACGATAATGATTAGATAGAGCTAATACTTAGAGATGCCATCATCACGACAATCAAACGGAGAGGGAAACATCTTCTATTCATCAAGTCTTTCTCCAACACCAGAAAACTGAAAATAAAGAAAAACGCACTTTATAAGGAAATGTTACCCTAAAGAGGGGGTATCTATAGGGAAATTTGTAGGAGATTATTGCTGTAATTTATTGTAGGAGTCCAAATCCGTAATTTATAGGAAATCGTCACCCTAAAGAGGGGGTCAGGGACCATGTAGGCAACTAGAGATACTATACTCGAGGGAAGACGAGAACCAAGGACGAGGAAAAGAAGGGGGCTTGGGCAATAGGAGGAAAATATGAGGGAAAGAGGAGAGATGGCAGTTGGACGATATTTTTTTTTAATAAAATATTCATTTGGTCTATGAAGCACTAGCTAGGCCAAATATGAGCGATGAGAGGAAATCACAGTAGCTTATAAAAGTCATAAAATTACGCATTTGGCTAATCTAATGCAGGCATTTTTGAGACAAATGATGCAAAAATTTACAAATATTGGCATCTGGCTAATTTAACATCAATGCTCTTAATGACTTTGAATGACGAACCAAATATACAGTTGAATTGGATTGTGACTTTAGCACTATCACTAGTGATTCTTGTTCTTGTTCTTTATTTTTGTCTGATTCTTGTTCTTTGCAAAGGATTTGAATCTCCTCTACCACGATTCCTATACAAGCTCCATGTTCTAAAATAAAATAGAGAAATATTTAAAGCGTGACAATTAATAAAAAATTCACCAGATACATTAGTTGAAAAGTGAATGAACAAGATTTGAAGATTGTTCGGAAAAATGTACTTTTTCACTTAAAAGCAATTTTGTCCCTACATTTTTTAAACAGATGTATAATTTTTTTTTTAAAAATGAATGTAAACCAAATCTTTAATTTTTAGTTGGCATGACATGTTGTAACGAGATGAAAGTAATGTCTGTATCCTAGAAGGCTAGAAGTACCTTATAATTACTCGAAATATACATAGCCTACCTCTAAACAAATCATTTTTTTGCTAGGTCTGTTTGGATACAGAAATATTTTCTCATTATTATAATTTTTTTTAAATTTTTACATAAAATATAATAAGAGAAATGATAGTTACAATCGTGAATATACAAGTTCCATGCAATTACTTTAAAACAATCAAATAAATATGAGATACACATAAAAAAAATTAAATTTTTAATAATAGATCTTATTATTTTTCAAAATAACTATATAACATTTACACATTTTATTATTATGTGTAACTTTATTCATATAATAAACAATTTAATATTTTTAAATTTAAAAATAATAATTATAAAAAATAATATTATAATAATATTCTATCCAACTTTTAACTTTTATTTAAAACCATATCTTTTTTTTTTTTTCTACTGTCCAACGTTTATTTCCCTATCCAACGTTAATATGAAATGAATCGTCGACCGGATCCAGCTCTTTACCTTTTTCGATTAAACAAAACAGAAAACCTAACCTAACCACCAGCAAAAAGGAAGAAGCAAAAATTTCAAATTCGAACTTGGCGCTCTTTCAAGTTCAGAATCTCAGATCCCTAATTCCCATTTGTCAGATTGTCAAGCCTTGCCTTTTCTCTGTTTCTGTCTCTTCCTCACCACAAAGCAACAGAGATGGGTGCCAATCACAGCCGCGAAGATCTGGAACTCTCCGACTCCGACGCCGAAAGTTATNGTTCTTGACACATTGTGGATGGAACTCATTACTTGAAGGGATATGTGCAGGCTTGCCAATGATAACATGGCCGTTGTTTGCTGAGCAATTTTACAACGAGAAGTTTGCTGTGCAAGTGTTGAAGATTGGTGTGCCTGTGGGGGCTAAATTTGTTGTGAATTGGGGACAGGAAGAGAAGCATGGGGTGGTGGTGAAGAGGGAACAGGTTAAAATGGCAATAGATCAGTTGATGGATGAAGGAGATCAGGAAGGACAAGACAGAAGAAAGAGAGCTAGAGAGCTTGGGGATATGGCCAAGAGTGCAATTGAAGAAGAAGGCTCTTCCTATCTAAGCATGAAATTGTTAATCCAAGATATCATTGAAGTATGCAACAAGTGATCATTATTGGTAATTTATAATAGGCTACGCTTCTGCCTAAACAATAAAAAAGAGAAATTAGGCTAAGCTTGTTTTGGAATGCAATAGATCATGTAATAAAATTAATGAAAGTTCTATTGTAGCTCTTCAGAGTTTGTTCTAAGATAATGTTCAATGGTCTGTTCAATTTTCTATCTAAAATTGTTAAAAAATTACTTTATTTATTTTAGCTAATAATTTTTAAAATGTACTCTATATCAACATTTATATATTTACTCTTTCTCTATATATAAAATTGATAAATAGTTGTGGTTGCTCTAATTTAGCCACTTTTGTACTGATTGCAACATGTCTTTCTAAAAATTTAGGGTGTGGGTTACTTTGTAGTTTGTTGTAGACTTTGGTCTTTACTATCTTATCAATCTCTTAGAGCATTGGTACTGGATTATGCAAATGCAAAGTAATAATTTGCACAATATCACATGATTGCATTTGGCTATCCACTCAAAACATATTCCAACGTTAGATTATCCATTTATTAGTCAAAATAATAATAAAATATTATTAATTTAATAATAATGTTTTTTTCTAATTTATTTTTGTCGTATTTTGCAATTCTACCATTCATATGTTAATTATAATTTGATTATTAATTAAAAATAGAAGATTGGTAGAGACAAACTATATAATGAAACAAAACAACTCTTCTACACTAGAGACAATAAAATTACAACATCTAATTCCACAATGAAAACAATAGTAATTTCACACTGCCTAGTAATTCACAGCAGCATTCCACAATTAAAACACTTTCCACAATTCCACAACAGCAACAGGGACATTGAGACATAAGCAAAATCCACCACAAGTTTCATTCACTTGCTAGAGATATTAAATGCCAAAACCCAACACAACCGCCTCCTATTGAAACATGTAGTTGAAAGAACCACAAGGAAATAGTGTGACAACTCTTAATTTTGCACTTATAATCTCACACCTTTTGCACAACCACATCTTTTGCAAATCAACCTATAAATACCAATGAGCAACAATCAAAGTTTGACAAATCCTTCGATTCAAAAGCAATCAATATAAGAGGGCAAAATGGAGCAAGTATATTTCAAATTTAGAAAATCAAGTTGATATGCTTGCTAATAGACAAAAAAGATTGAAAGAAAAATTTGGTTCATACATTACAAATTTACAAGACGGATGCTAACATAAAAATTCTAGCAATAAAAATTTTCTAGTATCTGAGTGAATTCACAAACTCAGTCATTGATAAATAAAAAGATAAAAAAAATACAACTAGCTTCCATTTTGGTAACCATGAAATAAATCTTGATATTAAGAGCTTTAGAAGCCTTGTATGTTCTTGTTCAAAGAGGATAAAACACTCCTATACCAACTCCAATTCACATAAGATAAACTCAGTTTCTTAACGGGGCATACTTGTAGCTAGTGTTAGAAGATTAAACATTGTTTTTCACTTTTCCTGATAACATACCATAATGGGTCATACCACGAGTTAAGATCTATTTCATCAGAAAACAGAACACCAAATCACTCTAGTGAACAACTAGCACAACAACGTAGAAACTAGAACTTTGTTTTCCTAATAACATGTTGATGAACATTACGATTTTAATAATTAGATAGAGCTAATACTTAGAGATGCCATCATCACGACGATCAAACAGAGAGGGAAACATCTTCTATTCATCAAGTCATTCTCCAACACTAGAAAATTGAAAATAAAGAAAAACACACTTTATAAGGAAATGTTACACTAAAGAGGGGGTATTTATAAGAAAATTTGTAGGAGATTATTGCTGTAATTTATTGTAGGAGTCCAAATCCATAATTTATAGGAAATCGTCACCCTAAAGAGGGGGTATTTTGTCACACATACAAGGGACGACGTCAACTAGGGAGTCAGGGACCATGTAGGCAACTAGAGATACTATACTCGAGGGAAGACGAGAACCAAGGACGAGGAAGAGAAGGGGGCTTGGGCAATAGGAGGAAAATACGAGGGAAAGAGGAGAGATGGTAGTTGGACGATTTTTTTTAATAAAGTATTCATTTGGTCTATGAACAATACCAGTTAGACCAAATATGACCGATGAGAGGAAATCATTGTAGCTTAAAGTTATAAAATTATGCATTTGGTTAATCTAATGCAGGCATTTTTGAGACAAGTGATGCAAAAATTTACAAATATTGACATTTGGCTAATTCAATATCAATGCTCTTAATGACTTTGAATGATAATCCAAATATATAGTTGAATTGGATTGTCACTTTAGCACTATCACTAGTGATTCTTGTTCTTGTTCTTTATTTTTGTCTGATTCTTGTTCTTTGCAAAGGATTTGAATCTCCTCTACCACGATTCCTATCCAAGCTCCATGTTCTAAAATAAAATAGAGAAATATTTAAAGCGTGACAATTAATATTTATAGCTATTCAAATGAATTCTTAAAAATATTAAATATGATTTTTATAAATAGAGGATTTCACTGGAAATGTAGATGATATGATTTTCATTTTATTTTAATAAGATAATCTGATACTCTTGTACGACATCAACATGCAATGTATTAAAATTGAGGTAAATTTTAATTTTAGAGTTTGATTTATATGCTGTTAAAAATTCACCAGATACATTAGTTGAAAAGTGAATGAACAAGATTTGAAGATTGTTCGGAAAAATGTACTTTTTCACTTAAAAGCAATTTTGTCCCTTCATTTTTTAAACAGATGTACAATTATTTTTAAAAAATGAATGTAAACCAAATCTTTTATTTTTAGTTGGCATGACATGTTGTAACGAGATGAAAGTAATGTCTGTATCCTAGAAGGCTAGAAGTACCTTATAATTACTCGAAATATACATAGCCTACCTCTAAACAAATCATTTTTTTTGTTTGGATACAGAAATATTTTCTTATTATTATAATTTTTTTTAAATTTTTACATAAAATATAATAAGAGAAATGATAGTTACAATCATAAATGTGCAAATGTCATGCAATTACTTTAAAAAAAATAAATAAATATGAGATACACATAAAAAAAAATTAAATTTTTAATAATAAATCTTATTATTTTTCAAAATAACTATATAACATTTACACATTTTATTATTATGTGTAGCTTTATTCATATTATAAACAATTTAATATTTTTAAATTTAAAAATAATAATTATAAAAAATAATATTATAATAATATTCTACCCAACTATTAACTTTTATTTAAAATCTTCTCATTTCTTTTTTCCTGTCCAACGTTTATTTCCCCATCCAACGTTAATATGAAATGAATCGTCGACCGGATCCAGCTCTTTACCTTTTTCGATTAAACAAAACAGAAAACCTAACCTAACCACCAGCAAAAAGGAAGAAGCTAAAATTTCAAATTCGAACTTGGCGCTCTTTCAAGTTCAGAATCTCAGATCCCTAATTCCCATTTGTCAGATTGTCAAGCCTTGCCTTTTCTCTGTTTCTGTCTCTTCCTCACCACAAAGCAACAGAGATGGGTGCCAATCACAGCCGCGAAGATCTGGAACTCTCCGACTCCGACGCCGAAAGTTATGAAGAACAGTCGGAACAAGAAGAAGCTGAACAAGAAGAGGAAAACTACCATGACGCAAAAGATAGGTCCTCGGAGCGCCGACCCAAAACACCGTCTTCGCTCGATCAAGTAGAGGCCAAGCTCAAAGCCCTGCAGCTTAAATACCCCTCCTCAGACCAGAACCCCAATCTCAAGAATGCCGTCAAGCTCTACCTCCACATCGGCGGAAACACGCCTATCGCCAAATGGGTAGTCTCAGAGAAACTCACTTCGTACTCTTTCGTCAAGACCTCTCGAATCGACGGTGACAATGACGAGGACGAAGACGGGGAAGATGACGAGGAAGGCGTAGATTCTTGGTGGTTTTTGAAAGTTAGTTCCAAGATTAGGGTGAAGGTTTCAACGGAGGCTCAATTGAAGACTTTTGGGGATCAGCGTCGCGTTGATTTTGTGGCCAAAGGTGTTTGGGCGATGAAGTTTTATAGCGACGAGGACTATAAGGGCTTTGTTGCTAAGTTTCAGGAATGTTTGTTTGAGAATACGTACGGGGTAGAGGCCACCGAGGAGAATAAGGTGAAGTTGTACGGGAAAGACTTCGTTGGGTGGTTGAAGCCGGAAACTTTGGACGACTCTATGTGGGAAGACGCTGATGATGCATTCTCAAAGAGCCCGAGTTCGGAAACGCCGGTGAGAGCGAGCCAAGATTTGAGGGAGGAGTTCGAGGAGGTGGCCAACGGTGGGATACAGAGCTTGGCATTGGGGGCGTTGGATAATAGTTTCTTAGTTGGTGATTCGGGCATTCAGGTTGTCAAGAACTTCGCTCATGGAATTCAAGGGAAAGGCGTTTATGTCAATTTCGACGGTGGGGATTACAGGAGTGGTACGAGTTTGGCGCACTCCACTCCGAGAAAGGCACTGCTTATGAAGGCAGAGACTAATATGCTCCTCATGAGTCCAATGAATGGTGGGAAGCCTCACTCCAAAGGGCTCCATCAGCTTGATATTGAAACTGGGACGATTGTTACGGAGTGGAAGTTTGAGAAAGATGGAACTGATATTACAATGAGGGATGTGACAAATGAGAGTAAAGGAGCACAATTGGATCCCTCGGGCTCAACATTTTTGGGATTGGATGACAACAGGCTTTGCCGGTGGGATATGCGTGATCGAAAAGGGATGGTTCAAAATCTTTCTAATTCTAGCACGCCCGTCTTGAATTGGACACAGGGGCATCAGTTCTCCCGAGGGACTAATTTTCAGTGCTTTGCAACTACTGGTGATGGCTCAATTGTTGTTGGGTCTCTTGATGGGAAGATTAGATTGTATTCGATCAACTCTATGAGACAAGCGAAGACGGCTTTCCCGGGCCTTGGTTCACCTATTACTCATGTGGATGTTACCTTTGATGGGAAGTGGATCTTGGGCACTACGGATACCTATTTGATCCTTATCTGCACGCTCTTTACTGACAAGGATGGAAAAACAAAGAATGGGTTTAGCGGCCGTATGGGGAATAGGATCTCGGCTCCGAGATTGTTGAAGCTAAATCCACTGGATTCGCATCTAGCTGGAGTAAATAATAAGTTTCGAAATGCTCAGTTTTCATGGGTAAGTGTCCATATTCTGTGCCTGTTCTTTGCTCCTTCGTTCAGCAGCTAGCCGCAAAAATAGGTTAAGAAGTTACTATTTGATTCTTATGGAAATTACATTTGGAATTGGGTGCGTAGATATAAGAACATTTCAACTTCAGTAATTGCTAGAATATATTATGATTGCATATCTGGCATTCCTATTCCTTGCATTATCTCTGCATATTGTAAATACATATGGTCATCGGTTTCCATGTATAGCAGATCGTATAGCTGGTAGAGTAGTTTAATTTTCTTATTTTTTTGATCCCTGTAATGTTTATTTAAATCAGTACAAGGCCACACACAAGATCTAGGCTGTTTCCTGACAGTATCTATATGTATTTCTTCTGCTTTAATTGCATAATTTCATGCATCTAGTTGTTAACCATACTTAACACATTTGGGAACCCATGAATTGCCAAAAATACATTTAGAAAAATTCTATACACCATACTACTATCTTACTTTCATCGCACTATACATGATGTGGCATATTTATCACCATTGAATGGTCATTTATTAGATGATTTTTTATCATCCAATGGTGATAAATATGCCACATCATACATAGTGAAATGAAAGTAGAATGGTGGTGTGGTGTATAGCATTACTCATACATTTAATTGGAATTCATTTAGCCTATTTCGTGTGCTTGGTGTGAGTTGAATGCAAAGTTATTTCACATACTACCAGGCACATGAATTGAATTCGAATTCATATTATCAAATTTGATCTGAATTTATTTCATGTCACGGAATAATCGTTTTACCAAATGCCCCACATTATGTACCGACGCTAGAGAACTTGTGTTCCTCTCTCTCTCTCTCTCTCTCTCTCTCTCTCTCTCTCTATCAAACACTTTATGTCTTTCTTTTACTGAAACGCTATAAAAGAATATATGAAGGGTTGAATTGTCCTTTAACTTTTGTCTGATTTACAAATTTGGATACTAAATTAATCTAGGGGTTGGTATGGGAAAACTCATCCAATTATCTTTATTTTTATTTTTTATTTTTCCAAGTATTAAATGAAGCTAAACTCTGTCATGTCTACTCCAAACAATTAAATTTGATTGTGATGTTTACTAGTTCACTTTATATATGAGTTTACTTGGTATATATAAATTTAGTTTATATTTCCTGTTCTTATCTATTTAATGAAATTATTTGACTTCGAATTTGGATTCATAAATTGGTTCCAAGCAGGGTGTTAATGGAATAGCTGGTTCTTGATGTGTTCTATTGTTGCTTTTATCACTCTTTTGCTTTATGCGTTGAAATTGCAAACTAGCTGCTTGAGAGATGAATTGCATGCTCTTGATGTGTCTCATTAATCTTGCCATGTACTTGGAATTTGATTTGGCAAGTATTGTTATGAAAGCATATTGAGTGAAGACTGTCATTGAAGTAAATGTTATGTCAACTCTACACACTATAATAGTGTTTACAGGGAGAAAGAAGAATCTTCTCCTCACCTTTCTCTCTTTGCTTGAGCCTCTTTGTACCTCCAGCTTTTGATCGGTCGACACATACACGCGCACACATGAAATTGGGTTTCATACCTCTTGTCAGATTGGGAATTTTCAACTTGAAATTTAAATATTGATTATATTATCATTATGATGATTTTGTGCTGTTGAATTTGCAGCTCATGGATACTTTGGTTTAGTGGTTTGGCAATCAGCTATTGGATTAACTTGGCTAGCATTTCTTGCATTTATTTTAATGCTGTCATTTATCATGAATTCCTGCTGAATCTGGTTGATGAGAATTCCATCATAAAGATTGCGTTTCTTTAACAATTTTATGCCCCTCTATTTGGGGGAAGCAGGGTTTTCTTCTGTAGAAGCTGCTCAGTCCCTGGATGTTTTGCTTTGATCTCTGTATTTTTTTCTTTACATATAAAATAATTTCTTTATAACCAATTTTTTTGTGCTTCTGTAACTGAAGCTTATGCTCAAATTCATAAACGTAGAAATCCATATATCAGTTGCAGAGTTAAGTTTTTTGTTTATATATATATTTTCATTGTGTATATTGTCTGTGTATGATACACAAAAAATAGAGATAATAATTTAGGGATTTATGGCGCCCAAAACAGAGATAAGAGTTTTTATTATTTAGGAAAAAAATGGTTATCAATATACCAATTTAGGGATGTGGTCTGTCATGGTTGCGCCCTTTTCTCTTCTTTTTTTCCTTCTAAAAATTTTTCAGTAAATCTTTCTCTAATCTTAAACTTAATATTGGAACTTTGATCTTATTTTTAAATGAATGTTCTTTGTGCCGATTGTGAGAAAAGTGTTATTAGAGCTCTCTGACTCTCTCGGTAATGTCTTTCATATACACTAGCCATTTTTTTAGAACCTCTAGTTTTCCTGTGATTTTCATTAGTTCTTGGGTGCACTCTGAACAATTTCATGCACATATTCTTCTTAGGTCACGGAGAATGGAAAGCAGGAGCGCCATTTGGTTTCAACAGTGGGTAAATTTAGTGTGATATGGAACTTCTTACAGGTGAAGAATAGCTCTCATGAATGCTACCGCAATCAGGATGGTCTCAAGAGCTGCTATTGTTACAAGATAGTCCTGAAGGATGACTCCATAGTTGATAGTCGTTTCATGCATGAGAAATTTGCCGTCACCGATTCACCCGAGGCCCCGCTGGTCATTGCAACCCCCATGAAAGTCAGCTCCTTCAGCATATCCAGCAGGCGATGACATTCTCAGTCATTTCTTACTTGTTTGCTCTTTTAGCTTAATCAATGAAGCTTCAAATGCTTTGGTTTAGAACTTTCTTGTATTCTAGATTATTGTTTCATTACGGCATGTTTCAAAATGAAGTCAGTAACAGATAGTTTCTAATTCTTCTGACTGTTTTAAAGGGGAGTTATAGATTGTCTTGCAATTTGCAAGCGATTTGATGTCTCCCTTCAATTAGTGTTGTATTAATGCTTGATGAAGAACAAGATGTTCTTTCTCTACTTTAGACCTATGAAGTGAACTTCGGTTGGCTAAATGAGTCCTGTTCTGACTCAAACTCCTGTTCTATCTGGTGATCTAAATCAAGCCTGCTTGGTATATTTTTCTCCTAATTTATGCTGTGATAATACCATCATGTGTTGTTATTACCTATGTTCATAAAGACAAACAGCTGAAAAATGACAATAATTTAGGAGTCGTTTGGCATGAGAAATACTTTCTCTTATCTTATTTAATCTCATTATTATAATTTTTTAAATTTTCATATAAAATATAATAAATAATTTAATTTTTTTAAATATCAAAATAATAATAATATTAAAAATAATATTTTAACAATAATTTATTTAACTTTTATTTAAAATCATTTTATCTCGTCTAGCCCAGACAAATAATCTCCGGTGTCTTTGGGGAAAGTTATTTCATATCCAAAATAAAAGGCTTTGAGACGATTTTTGCTCATTAATTAAGCCCATAAAAAAAAAAAGGGGGAGAAAAAAGACTGGTTGATTTGCTTGGATGTTTAGGCCCAAATGTACATTCAAAAATATTCCAAACGCTTACCGAATTGATGAGGTCCAAAAGAATTAACTCAAAATCCGAACCCCCATAATTGCACATACATGGACGGTTGCTGGCCCATTGTTAGATTATGGAGGTTTTGCTTTTGTCCAACAGCGTGTTGGACTTCATACTTCAACCACCCCTTAACTTTCGCCAACATCATATATGATGAGCGATTTGCGTTTGAAGGCTTCTTGATCTTGTTCTTTCTTTTGTTCAACATCCAAAGTATATGAGAAAATGCCAGCTTTTGAGTATTGATTTCCTACATGCATTGATCGGTGCACGAGCTGCTTGAGGTTTGAATTGAAACCTGTTTCACCAAAATCCTTGTCAAAGAAAGAAGTCTCGATACGTGATGCCATTAATTATGAGTTTTTTTTTT